>ARYC01002338.1:0-89481 GCA_000711775.1 Oxytricha trifallax
CTAGTTTTAAACTAATGAGGTTTTAATGGAAAAGTTCCAAATGGTTCAAAACCTAATTGGTACCAGTACCAGCCTGAATTTATTCTCAGTTGGTACCAAAATTAAAAATATTAAGCATAAAATTAGAAAATTTATAGTTATAAACTAAGTATCAATATGATGTCTAACACCTAAGAATCAACCATTGTAGTTGCAGTGCCAGCTCCTTTACAAAGTTAGTATAACGAGAGAGGTTTTTACTTGTTTATAATAGAAATTTAAATTTGAATTTAAACATGGCGGTCAACTTAAATCGTAGAGCGGCACTTTTAGGAGCAGGTCAATCAATGCTCAACTTTGGCTCCACTAAAAAGCCTGAGATCATTTATGTTGAGAGGGAGGTAGAGCTAAGAGCTCTTGAATTTGAAGCAGAGGTTTTTATCATAGAAGTATAATACCAAAGGAGAGTTCAGAGAGAGAGGTTTAAACTTAAATTGATTATGTTTAGGAGCTAAAAGAACAGCAACCAATTGAAAAGATAAAAACATATTAATGTGAAGACTGCTAGAATCATTTCTCAACTGAACAAAGCTTGAAGAGACACCTTAAAGGCAAAGCCAAGATCTATTTCAAGCATGAAAAGGTAGATGGTAGGTATTAGTGTACGACATGCATGAAATCATATACTCACTCTGCAAAAGTTAAAAGGCATATGCAAAAGCATCACCTCAGTGAGTTCTTGATTGAAGATTAAGAGACTAAAAAACTACTGCCAGCTAAAGG
Organism: Oxytricha trifallax; assembly: GCA_000711775.1. Lineage (NCBI taxonomy): Eukaryota > Ciliophora > Spirotrichea > Sporadotrichida > Oxytrichidae > Oxytricha > Oxytricha trifallax. The sequence goes on from ARYC01002338.1 coordinate 763, forward strand.
AAAATCTAATACTCTTGAGTCATTAAGAGAGCAGCAAGAGAGATTCAAGAGACAGAAGCGATATGAATCGATGAACCAGCCAGCAGCAGGTAATACAATTTTAGCATGCTTCTAAGCGAAGGCTATGAATATACCTGCATTAAATGCAGTTGATCTCAGCACTTGTATTGAAAACTACTTGAATATAAACGTGCCCGCAAAAGCAAAGCTCATAGTAGTTGATGAGTATGCATACAAGGTGTATCCATTCAGTTATCTTATTAAGAACCAACAGTATTAGAACGATTTGCAAATGAATACATGGTACATAAAGAGGCCTAAAGAAAAGACTGCAAGAATTTGCTTAAGCTAAATGGTGTTATTTTAAGTTATGGTTTCATCGCATTAAGGCTAAACAAATTTGAGATGACTCTGAGAGACTACCTATATCACAATAGATACCCTGATGATTTAAACGATATACTCTCAGATATGATACATGGTATTAAGGAGTTGCATGAACTTGGATATGTTCGTGAAGTTTTGAAACCTGGAACGTTAATCCAAATCTCTGCCATATAGATATAGTGGTTATCGATTTCAATAGAGCTTTAAGATAGGAGATTGTCACTTTAGCACAGGTACTTGGTACTCCAGGTTACTTCCCAATAAGAGAGAAGTGGACTAATGGTTCTGTTTATTGGGATGTTTGGGCAGTAGCAGCAATAATATTAGAAAGTGACATGGAATGTATGTCTTACTTTTGTACAAAGCATGAAAAATAATAAATAAGTTTGGCTCAGAAACATATAAAGTAAGAAGATGTCTGCTAAGAAATTAAAAGCATAGTAGAATTGATAATCGTGAGAGCTCCTAACTATCCTCGGTAAACATTAGATGACATACTTGACCCACTTGAGAGAGCAAGGTTCAAAAGATATAATAAAGACAAACAGATAAAATTTATATGATTTAAGTAAAATAAAATTCATTAAATATTCATTAAATTAAGATAAAACCTGCATTTTGTTTACTAACCCCTATAAAACCCCAACTTTACCCTACTAATCAAAGCACTTATAAACCTCACTAAGGGGTTTTGGGGTTTTGAGTCTATTCAAGTCATTTAAAATTCCATTCGTCTAAATGCAATCTTCTTTTTTCAGTCTATCTAATATCCCTTTCATATTGGTAAATTCATTTTAATAATGCAAATTCTTAATAAGATTGCTAAAAGGATATATTGTTGGGGGAGGAAGTTTCCTCCACTGTTTCAAGATAAAAAATTTTCAGGGAAGTTTAAAAAATATCAATCAACTTCCTTACTAAATTAATGGTTGAAGTTATACTTAATTTATTAATCAATTAATCAATATCTCTATTAGAATGGATTATAAGCTCTATCGCTTTTCTTCTGGATACTAGTTCATCTAAGGTCTTAGGCAGGGAAGGTTGGAATTGATCCATTTTATATATTCCTTAACTACTAGAGATAAAATCAAGTTCTCAATTCTATTGGTTGTTATCTAAACTCCAGGTACTACTTTTCCTATAGTACTTGAATTTACACTTGATATTTGATGTGTCGTAAACATATAAAATTTTTGAATTTAGGTAAAATTGATTAAATTTTACATTTGAAAATAAAAAGTGCAAAAAATTTCCTCGAGTGCATGATTTGTAAGTTATTGTTAAGGTCTTATTGATGTTTGTAGAAAAATTAATCAATTTGGCTAAAATTATTGTTTATTCACTATGATTAATAATTAGATTTATATCTAAAGCTGAGATATATTATGATTATTAATATAGAAAAGTCAAACCAATGCTAAATTATAAAGCTATTATAAAGCTCTTGCACAATAGTCACTCAACAGTTAGGCATAACTGCCTGATAGCTGTTTAGCTTTATAATTCTGGCTTTTGATAACATCCTGTAAAAGTTCTCACGCACCCATTTTGACTACCATTTTTTTTGCGACACTATGACATTAAAGTGTTGGGCGAAATTACCATTAGAGTAGAAAGCTGTGATGCTTCATGGCGAATTTCCCTACAATTATAACTCTCAATGGATTAAAGTCAATATTTATAAATAAATGGCATTACTTACAAGAAAGTCAACAGAGCGAAAATGTTATTGATTTTATAATGCCATTTTATAGTAATAATTCAAACTTTTTATAAGATTAAACACAATATCAAGTTCATACACACTGATAAAGATATGTTTACCTTTAACAACTTTAATAATTAGTCCTGGTACAAGAAATTTGATTACATAAAAGTATGTGACTAAAAATAAAGGTTGTCGCTCATTCAATTTTAGCTGATATTAGTGAAGATTCAAGCTAGGAAAGCTATGTTATTTTTAATCTCTCTATTAAGCGAGAGTTGTACATAGAGTTCTTACATAAACTAAGAGATAAATACAGCTAGGAAGAGATTATTCTGTTTGTTGATAATCTGGATATTTGCTCAATACTTTAATGACTTAGTTTCGAAAAATAGGTAGTAAAAGGGTTTTGTGAGAATTTTTATTTCCTTGCAGGATGTTTTCAAGTGCCTTAGTTATAATGCTAAAAAGCTAGCAAGAAATGATATCTAACAATTGAGACATTCTTGTGTAAGATCTTTACAATAGCTGTATAATTTAGAATTAGTTTGACTTAGTATATATAAATATTCATACCATATCTATGCTTAAGCTTTAAATCTAGATATTTCTCATTTTAAATAGAGGCTAAATATAGAGAATTTCTATTTCATATTTGCAAATCGGCCTTTTTCCAATTTAACCCCAATAATACTCCTAATTATACCCTACAAATAAAATCACAAAATCTCAAGTTAAGGGTTTGGGGTTTTTAATGTTTTATATTATAGTATCTAGATAAAACACTTGGCATCATGATATTATAAGTAAATTATTTTACTTTTATTAATGAAACTAATGACTGGAAATTCTTTTCCACTGACAACATCATAATTCAAGCTTTTAGACTAGCCAATAAAAAATAATATTAATTATAAAAGTTTCAATTGCAGCTACCAGTTAAGCAAAAGTATTACTCTCTTAAATAAATACTTAAATACAATAATATTATATAACTTAGACGTGCAATTCTAATATATATTTCTATGTTGGTGGATTTGCTACAATATCTACTGTCAAATCTAATTTATTATATCTATTTTAAAAGATTCGCCATGAATTTTTATTTATAGATTTTTAATTTATTTATAATCAAAATATATATAAACTTGTTTTATTTTTATAGAATACCCTTCTTTAATGCAATTCTTATAAATTTCTTAAATATTTATAGAATTTTATCATATTCACTTATTCAGCTGGACTGTCAACTTCTCTAGGAATTATTTAAATAATCATGATTAATTTTTATAATTTATATTAAGCATCCTTCTAACGATTATGTTTTTTTTAAATTTATTTTATGTTATCAACCATCTAGCATTCAGACGAGAAGAATTTCATTTTTATTATCTTTTTATTTTTAAACTATTTAAAATAATATAAATTTTAAAAATTCTTTATTATAAATTTATCATTTTTAAAAAATAATAATAATTTCAATAATAAAAATAATTTCTTACTTTTTTATTTAATTAAAAAGATTCGAGTAACAACTATTTATGGTTCTCAGCAGAGGGAAGCACGGATTTGGGGTAATATTCTACTGAGAGTGACAATATTTTTATTTAATATTTTTTGTAGCTTTTAAAGCTTGCAATAAATAAAATTATATAGTCTTTTTTCATATTGCCCTCAAGCCATGATTTCCAAGACCCTGACTCTCTTTTTCATATACTTTTCGTCATACTTATTGATATAAAATAATTTTATATATATATATATATATATATTAGATAAATTATTATGTATATTTTTATATGTTTTTGCCTTATTAAAACACAATTAAATTAACCAAAAAACATTTAAAAATATTCTTAACAATTTATTTAATATATATGAAATTATTTTATGCTAAAAAGTATGACGAAAAGTATAAGAAAAAGAGGAGTAAGGGTCACGGAAATCATGGCTTGAGGGACAATATGAACAAAAGACTCTATAATTTTATTTATTGCAAGCTTTAAAAGCTGCAAAAAATTATAAATAAAAATCCTACCACTCTCAATAAAATATTACCCCAGATTTGATAATTGGCTATAACAAAATGAGCAGCAATTGTAATTTAAGAAATTCAGATTATTATTTTTTTTATTTTACTGCATTGTAATAACAAAATAATTTTTTAATTTAAAAATAATAAAATACATTTTATTGTTTTTCTTCTTTCTATATAATTTATAAAATTCATTAAAATCATTTATTAATAAAAATTAATAATAAATATAATAGTTATAACAATAATTTATAAATTTTATTTTTATTTTTATTTACTGAATTATAATTTTAGTTTTTATAAATATTGAATTAACTTATAATTGTAGACTATTTTATTTATCAAGATTATATAATGAGGTAATTTTGATTTTTGATTTTGACATATTTCTTTAGATAAGTATCGCAATTCATAGAATTTATTAATTATTGAGTATTTCAATTAAATTAATTTCTTAAATTCTAGAAATGCCTATAAATTAGCGTTAAGGATGAAAATGAGGTTTACTATTTGTTTTACAAAACCAACAAGATTTTAATAAATTAATTATTCAATAATTTTCGTTGGTATCTTGAAAGAAGATGAAAGTAACAGAAAATACGAATACAAAGAAGGTGTAGCTCTAGAGGTGAGCGTTATTGCTCAAAAATTTTAATTAAATTGTTTAGTATAAGCTTTTTTTTAAAAGTCTTTAATAACAACGTGTTCTTCCATGCAATCACTTTAAAATATACTTATTTAAAGTGTAATTAATTAAAATTAAGCTTAGAGTGGCAATGATTTCTATTTTGTAGGCACTGTTGATAAATTGAGCACAACATATAACTATGCTCCTATATAAGTTGGATACTTAATGTTAACCAGCTCCACAGGCCCCATCACTTTTTCATCTAAAAATAAAATCAATAATAAATGTTCCAATATTAACATTAGATTTCTATTAATTATTACATTTAAAAATATGCATCTTCTTCATAAACAACTGATCCAGCATATGTATTTGATATCATTACTTTTATACATATATTTTTACTTCGACAACTTCCTTTGGCTTTGCTACTTTGAGTTCTGTGATAACATCAGAAATTTGGTATGATGCTGGAATTTTAAATTTAATAATTACTTTTTGTGAATTACTGCAACAGCAATGACCAATTCAAATAAGTAATATATTTTGTAATTTTTTCCAATTCATTATTGTAGGAATACATTCGATTTGGGAAAATGAATTTAAATTAAATTAATTAAATATTAGAATCATGGCAGTTATCAAAACCAAAGTGACTTAAAATTCAAAAATAAATGGATTCTATGGTAGATCTTGCAATTTTAGCTGGACTTTATTATTGACAATATTCCTGAATCATCCCAGGAAGCGAGATATTTTGATTTTGAGCTTACTCCCAAAAATAGTATAATAGGTTTTTCTCGATTGAGCGATGAGATAAATTCATTATAGCAATAACAACCACCGTCTCATTTTTAATGCGCTATCCAGAAAGTATAATATTGTTTGGGTTTGAAGACATTTTCCAAAAATATAACTGAAGGTAATTAATATTTAATTAATTTTAATTTTGATTCATTTTCCCAAATCGAATGTATTCCTACAATAACACAAATTTCTACACTAACTACATATACTATTACAGGAACAATTAGTGATAAGTCCTTTTTTATTATTTTTATATTAAACCTACACTGTGAACTCTGGTACCTAAACTCATCAGTTCAACGAGTTCTCTATTTTTAAATAAAGTAATTTAATTTATATGAAAATTAAAGCAACATTCTGGTTAATCTATTTTTTATTATTGTAGGAATACATTTGATTTGGGAAATTATAAAATAAATTAAATTAAAATAATTATAATTCGTGGCAGTTAACTTTATGGAAACCTAGACAATATGGTACTTGTTCGATAGAGAATTCAAAATCAGCTGGACTTTACTTTTGGCGGTACCCCTCTATAGCATTCCTGAAGCGAGATAACTTGACTTTAATTTTGGGTGATTTGTTTAGTTGAATTTAATTCAAAAATTAAAGTCAAGTTATCTCGCTTCAGGAATGCTATAGAGGGGTACCTCCAACAGTAAAGTCCAGCTGATTTTGAATTCTCTATCGAACAAGTACCATATTGTCCAGGTTTCCAGAAAGTTAACTGCCACGAATTATAATTATTTTAATTTAATTTATTTTATAATTTCCCAAATCAAATGTATTCCTACAATATTATTTATTAATATTGACACAAGCTGCTCTGACCTCTCTGTACTTTATGAAGTTACATCAACTTTACCAAGTTTTGTAACATTTTATGAATCAAACAGGACCTTTGTGATAAATACCAAAAATAAATATTAGAAAAGTTAAACTCTATATTTAATTAATATTAAATACAGCAGTTGAGACAAATGTAAATACTTATACTATAACAGTAAAAGAATAATAGATATTAAATTTTTAATTTTAAGGTACAATTAACAACGAATAATCCTTAACCAAATCTTTTGTTTTGACTTATAAAAGTAATATATCTTTATATTTGAATATTAATTAATTGACTGTTGTTTCTTAATGTGCATCTGCTACTCTAACAGCTGCGGCATATTCTACAATAAACTATGTAGTCGCTGCTGCTTCCTCCACAGCAACTTTGAATGCTTTCACAGTCTCAAACTCTAATTTCAAATAAATATACATATATATTTTTAATTGTGGAGTAACATACACATTTACAAATAGTGATGGCACAACACATGATGGCTCATTAAAAACGGGGGGGCTCTAAGTCGGTACCACTCAATTTTTGAAATCCTAAATCGGTACCATATAAAAAAAATTTTATACCCCAAAATCCTAAGTCGGTACCACATAAAAAAAAAAATTTTTCATTCAAAATAATTATAAGTAATTAATAATATATTAAAAATCTCAGCATAGGATTCATCTGATTTTTCTTTTTTCATTTTGACATGTCTTCTCTAAAGAGCCTTCATTAAAAAGTCATGCAAATTGAAATTTTCATCGCTTACTGTGCTATACAAATTTTTAATAAATCTTTTAAGTTAAAACCATAAGCTTTAAATTTAGTTTGTACCTCTAAAATTTCTTCGTCTTGTATTTTCATTGTTTTTTTCATCTTACATTTCAACATCTTGACCTTATTTGTTTTCTTCTTCAAATTCTTAATCATAAACTTCATCATTTTCATTATCATTTTCTACATCATCATTTTATTAATATTATTGTTGCTATTATTGAATAACATATTAAATTTGAATTCCTCATGGAGAGGTGTGCCATTTCTTGATCTTAGTTTCATATTCAGTAAACATACACTGCATTTCTCATCTCTCAAGAATCCCAATATCTTAAAGTGCTTCAATAACATTCTTGATATCCTTAATATATTTTAAAACATCAATAATTTAATTAGCGCTATTTACAATATCTTCTTGTCTTTTTTTTCTTTACATTAAAATTCTTTATATAATTAATTAAAAATGTCATCAAAATAAAAATTAAGTTAACTTTAAAATTAATGTTTATTTGTTTAAATGAAGAAAAAAAAATTTTTTTTTATATGGTACCGACTTAGGCTTTCAAAAATTGAGTGGTACCAACTTAGATCCCCCCCTTAAAAACAATTAAATAATTTTAATATGAACTTAAATTTTTTTCAAAATTAATTGTTAAAAATTGGGAAATTAAGCTAGTAGTAAGCAATTGGATTTGAATCCAAAGTATAGATTAAAATTGCATTATATTCATATTTTATATAAAATAAATAATTAGAGGATGTGTAAGTCCCTTGATAACCCTTTATTTAGACAGTATAAGTGTTCCCACCTTTTGCTGGATCATTAGTACTATATGCGATGGTTTTAGTGCCTGAAGTATATGTAAATACACTATCTAAGGAGCCTCCTCCTGACCCAGTGACCAGATAATTCCATGATCCATATACATAATTAGTAAACTAGTGACAAACTCTGTAAATGTAACACTTCCTCCAGCCTCCGTAACTTTAATAACTTTTGGGGTAGTAATTGTCTGAGCTGGAGTGATGGTTGCAGTGATGCATGGATCAGTTATAGTTACTATAAAAGTTATCGTTTAAGATACTGAACCTGTAGTTAATTGCCCCTTAAGGTTAATTGTATAACTACTAGCATAGTTAAGATTTGTGGTTAGTCCGACTGTGAATGCTTTAGTTGAAGAGGTGAAGGTAAAAGGAGTACCTACAGTAGAGCCATTGTTGTAAGTGGCTGTATACACAAAAGGACCACAACCAGAGATAGAAGAGGTCCAATCTGTAAAGGAAAAAGTAGATTATGCGTTTCCGATTACATAAGTTTGAAATTAATAATATTCAGGTGCCTCCTGTCGATGTCGTTGTACCTGTAATTCTAATTGTATATGTTCCTGCTTTAGCGCTGTCTGATGTCTGAAGGGTTAGAATGTTCGCTGAGAAAGTAAATATGCTGTCGAGAGCTGATTTTATACTTCAGCATTCACTGCAGTCTCAATAATTTTTATAAAAAATGATAAATTAATGTAATAATTCTTATTTTTATTTACAATTAAAAGTTATTTTATGCTTAAGTAAATCTTAATAAATTTACTTAAAATTAGAATTATGAAATAAGAAAATTTAATACTCCTATAAATATTTATTAAACAATAAATTTAATATCAATTTCTTATCTTAAAAAGAAATAAATGTATTATTTTATATAAATATTGTATGCACTAATAATAAAATTTTCGTAATTATATTTGTTGTATTACTTAAGCAAGTTAAATTTTAATACTATTTGACAGAAGGTAAAATTCTCCATTAATATAAAACTAAAAAATCAAAATGGCGATATATAAGAGAAAAAAGCCCATGATAGTTTCATACATGCCATGGATTGTCAAATCCAATTATAAATGACCTGCAACAATTAAAATAATTTAAATTAGCAATATAATAATTTTAATTGATAAAAAGTATAATAAATGTTAAAAATAGATATTCAATTAGTATTTATAGAAGTTCTTACGTTAGCTTTTGAAGAAAATAAAATATATACTAAAAAAGAATCCCTATGAGCAAAAAAAAGCTTCCAAATAGAATATTTAATTAAATAATAAAATTTAAAAAATAAATTATTTATTTTTGAATGAAATACTGAATCTAATTAAAGACAAAAAACTATTAATTAAATGAATTAAATTTGAATTTATTTAATTAGCTAAAATTAATTTATGCATATAACTTAAAATGATCCATCCATATTAATACAACAGTAACTCAAAAACAATTATGCATATAATATTGTAGAAATACATTTGATTTGGGAAATATATCTAAATAAATAAATTAATAATTCAAAATTGTGGCTGTTAACTATCTTGGAAAAATAGATAATATGGACTTTGTTCGATAGAGAATTTACAATTACTATTGAGGTACTCCTCTATCCCTGAATCGAAATAAATTAACTTTAATTTTAGGTAATTAGTTTAACTGATTTGTTAACACAATTAAACAAATCGATTATCTGGTTTAGAGATGAAGTAGAATTGTACCGCCAATAATAAAGTACAGTAAGTTTTGAATTTTCTATCGAAATAATATTATTATTTAAGGTTTCCAGGCCACTAATTTTATTATATTTATTAATTAATTATAAATTATTTCCCAAATAAATATACTCATTCAAATTTAGAATACTTTTATCGTCTAAAGACATTTTAGAATTAATTTTATTTTAATATAATTTAAGAAAAATCGAATAAAGGAATTATAATAAAATAAGATTTGTATATTCAAAAATTAATGACAGTTAACTTTTATATATAGAACATATTAAAAAGCATTAAAATGAACTAGGTTACTAATATTTAATATATTTTTGGTAATTAAAATATATAGCATAAAGCATTGTAACTTATGATTTAACTGATTTTATTCTATTATTTGATTTTTATTTGTCTCGTACCTAAGATTTTTTATTTTATAATATCTATATACCTAACTTAAAACTATATAAATTAATGTCCCATAATAAAACCCCCAAATCCCTTTATTTAGATATTTAAAGCTCGTATTTAAATGTAAAGTTGTGGAATGATTGTTATTAATTAATGTATATAAATTTTAAATTCATTTTTACTTATGCACTATTTAATCCAAATATTTAGATTGTTTTCAAATCTAAATAGGTCAATTACAAATTTTTTCATTATTAAAAATTAATAAAATAATATAAAGGAATTTATTTCATATTAATAAATCTATTTATATTATTTGTATCATTATTATATTTATTTACAAGGTAGCATTTCATATAGTATTGTAAAGAGAGTCCTAAATGTAAGTTTGAAGAACTCGCTATTTTATGTATCATGAATAAAAATTATTCATATTTTAGTATCTCTAAATTTAAACATTCTGCTCTACATCATCATTTTCATTAATGTCATCGATTTCTTAAATAATGTCAAAGTAATTAAAATATTAATCTAAATTAAAAATTATTATCTAAAAAGTTTGATTAACAAATCTTTGGAATATTGATCTTATTTTTATCATAATTGAAATAACTATTTTTAGTTGAGGTCAAATAAGTCTTTGTTTAATTAGATGTTGAACTTAAATACTCTGTATTATTTGTATTTTCTAATTTCTTAGAATTTCCTTTTAGCTATAAATAGAATTTAATCACAAAATACTTAGCATTAAGTTATATATGAAATGTGTTTTTAAAAGATACCATTCAAAAATAATCATTACCCAATCCTTAATCTCAATCTCACCCTCCCTGCATACTTACAAATACCTAAATGTACATAAAAATCTTTATGCTACTTTTTTAAAACTCTTTTTATTCGAAATAGCAAAAGATTTGCCAAAATAATCAAATCTATTCGAGCAACTACTATAAATATTTAGTAAATTTACCGTTACCCACCTTCCTTCTATTTTGCAATCTCTTAAATTAAAAATATATTTTAATTTTATTATCATTTAATTTTTAAATAACTATCAATGGCAAAAATAAATAAATTGGTTCGAAATAGTTATAACCCTTAAATGACTTTTGTTTATTGATAATCCAAAATATTTTTTAAAGATTTATCTTTTTTATATAATCTCATATATCATAAGCAATTTATATGACTTTTTTGTGTTTTATATAGGAATATTAAGAAAAGAAGAATTTTTTAGCAAATATTTTGGATTATCATTGAATAAAAATCATTTAAGGGATATACCTATTTTCATATTATATTATTTATTTTTGCCATTGATAGTTAATTAAAGAATTAAAAGATAATAAAATCAAAATATTTTTTTATTTTAAGAGATTGGTTGGATAAAGAAGTAAGGTGGATGAGGGTAAATTTTCAGAATATTTATAGAAGTTTCACTTATTGATTAAATAAGTTTGGCAACATCTTTTACTATTTTGAATGAAAAATAGTTTCTGAAAGTAGCATACAAATTTTCATACACATTTAGATATTTGCAAGTATGAAGGGAGGGTGAGAGTTAAGCATTCTGCGTTTTTATAGAAAAATTTCGAATATATAACTATGAATAATAATTACTTACTTTTATAAAAAATAAATAAATTTGAATTAAAAAATAATTCTCTAAATATTAGTATTGTTAAATATATTTGATAAATTTTACAATTATATGAAAATTTTTGCTTACATTTTTTCCTGATAAATAAACTTCCTAAGCTTAGTCTGACTGATTATATAACTTTTTTATACTTAAACGATTTCTTATTTTATGATTTTTTAACTTATTTTTGTCTATTCTAGATTATTTTTCTATTAAGTTCTGAATCTTTTTTTATTGATCTGAACTTAAACTATTATCTAAAAACTCTATACCTAAATTTTCAATTTAACTTTCATCCTATTTCTAAAAAATTTGGTCTTAATATTTTTTCTCATAAGTTTAATTATTAAATTAATATTTTGGGATATTTATAAAAACATTATAATTTATAAATATTTTGATTAACAAAATAAGGATTGTCTTAAACCTTGAAAATAAACATAATTAAAATTGCTCTTTATATATTGAAGGGAAATTAAAGTAGCGATTAATAAGTTTGTTCTATAAATTTTAGCAAATAAAATTAATTTTAATGTTTGGGGAGGATATTTTTTTCAAAAAATTTAAATTCTAATTAAGCTTTCCCTTATAAGTAGCTTCTTTATATTTATATTAAAAAAAACATAATAAAAGTTTAATGTCCTTAAAACTATCTAGAAAACTTGTCTCTTAAATTTACATGTCTTTTATTTATTGTTTAATAAAAACTTTTATCCTAAAATATCAGGTCATTAAAAGTAAAGAATGGGGGATGTAAGTCGGTTACAAAATATTTTTTGGAATCCTAAGTCGTTGTCATAATAAAAAAATTTTATTTCTATTTGGAATCAAATCTAACTCCATCATAACAACTTAGGCACTTGTCAGATACAGTTTCACATAAGCAATTGTAGAAATATCAAAATTGCTTATATAAAATTTTATTAATGTAAAAATATTACTATATGAATCTTAAAGAGAAAAAGATAACAATTGAAATTAGTTTCTATTGTACTTCAATTCAACATTTCAAATATCAATATTTGTCATTATGTTCTTTTTCTTATTATGATTTATATAGTTATAAAACCCAATTGATCAATTAAGACACGAAGATTGGGGTTAAAAAACAAAACAAGCAATTATCATTGGCGTATATTATAATTTTTGGGCTAATTATTAAAACTAGAGGCGTTATTAATTGACCTTATAAAATAATCCAATCAGGGTGTGTAAATTTGCTTTTAGTTTTATTATATTTATTTTCAGCCAATAATTATTAATAATTAATTTAATTGTTCTTAACTCCAATTATCATATCTTAATTGATCTATGGGGTTTTATTATTACATGAAAAAATTTAATATAATCATTTATAATATTTCTAAAATTTTATAAGTAAAACTGTATCCGACAATTGCATGATTTGTTATGATGGAGTTCAATTTGATTCAAAATAAAAAAATAATTTTTTTTCATATACCACTATCTTAAAATCTTGGTGGATTTTTTTGAAAAATTCATGATTGCAACCGACATAAAATTTCGAACAAATTTTGCCCAACTTAAAACCTCCCTCCCTAAAAGTAGTTTCATTTTTGATTGTAAAATTTATTTTTAATATAAACAACATAAATAATAATTTTTAATAAATATGATGTTGACTTAGTCCTAACTATTTAGTTAACTTTTCTAATTTATTTTCAACTATCTATCTTTTAACTTCTTTTTTATTTTTTGTATTATGCTAACAATTGCAGAGACTATTAAATTTAGGTAATTAGCTATGATGTTTAGTACCACAATTAATAAATTTAATAATTATGATATTTTTTGAATAAAGTTGTATTAAATAAATTATTAATAATTATAATAATTGAAAAATTTCTGATTAGAAGGTGCAGTGTCATTCATTTAAAATGTAAGTTACAAAAGACAAGTCTAAAGTTTTATATTTACAGGGGTCGCAGCTGGTTAGATCAGTTGTGGCAACAGACATAGGCTCAACAAAGGAGTGTAGAAAAGTAGCAATTATATTATTTAATAATGGAAAAATAACAAAAGAAAGGAAATATAACTACTTGACAGAAATGTTTTTTAGATTTAAATAATTCATTTAGATTTGTTAATTATATATATATATATATGAATAACTCAGGTAAGGGATGGTAGTAACAATTAATCAAATGAGAATTATAATATTGATTTCAATTATTAATTAATAAACATGGAGCAGATATTTTTTCATCTTTTTGTGACTCCATTGCAATCGTCGACTTCGCAGATACAAGGTAAGTTCTTTATTAATATTTCTGAAATCATCATAATCTGTTGATTAGATAAATGGGTTCTTATAGGCTAGTCGACTGAAGGACCTGATCAGAACCAGGTCACATATGTGACGCCACCCCGTTCTTGGCGCTACTACCTTGGTGGAGGAGACCTACAGATCATTCGCCGGTAACAAACCGTTGGCGGGTCTGGGGTTCGAACCAGGCGTCCTCCTACTATGGACAAGCTGCCACCCGCTTGCCAACCTGGTTCTGATCAGATTTGTTAATTTAATTAATTATAATTCAAATTAATAATTCAAAATATTTTCTAAAAAAGCATTATGAATATAATTATGCTCATTGCTGTTCCTAAATCGTTTCTTACTTAACTAAAAATAATTAATTAAACTAAATAAATGATATTTATTACATTTTATCAGTGTCAAAATAGTCTAGTCCAAAAGGAATTAAGAGATAAGATAATGCTAATATAGTTATTAAAATAACTCTTTGAAAAATAATAATTTTATTTCTAAGATATAGTCACTTCATTCAATAAAAATAATGATATACTAATATCTATAGTTAATTTATTGATAAAATTGTATATCTCAAAAAACTGTGTGATCTTATTATCGTGAGGCAAAAATAGGCATTAAAAAACAAGCAGTGAAAAACTCGAAGAAATTTAAACTCCAACTTAAATTAATGGCCATCCAGAAAAAAAGTTTATTGCTACACAAATCAATAATCTTCTTATGAAATATAAAAATATATTCAATACCCTATTATCCCTTACTTTTTTAAATGCGCATATTTTAAATTATCATGTTATATTATATTAAAAAATTTTCTATATATCTGTAAATACTTTGATTTTGATAATCTTTAATAGTCAATTTAAATTATGATTTTTTCTAGTACTTTTTCATAAAATAAGTCTAAAGTAACATCATACTTCTTAAAAATTTCTTCCGATATCTTATCTAGCCACTACAAGAACCATATATATTTATATATGACTTCATGAAAGTAGTGCAACAATTACTGCCATCGACATTATCAGAAAGAGCTTAGTTTTATCAAAATATAAATTATTTCAATTGTCAAATTTTACTTATGATTACCCAGGTCTAATAGAAGAAGTTTTTATTCATATTTTTGTTATTGTTGAAGAAAACTATGTAACTTGCATATCATAATGAAACTCTAGAACCATTCATTAGTGAGCAAGAGAATTTATAAAGCTGTTATTTTGAAGCTAAGAGAAATCAACAGCGATGTTAGAGCTGATTCAAATAGAAGAAGCATGCTTCATTAAAAAATGAAGTATATTAAGAGATCGTTGAAAATGTAAAGCTATTTAAATTTTTTGTTTAACACATATTTTGTAGCATAAACAGTCCTTAATTTTTCTCACTCCCTTCATATACTTTGAATAACTTAAAATTTATCAATATGAAAGTTTTACATTTGGTGATACAGCAAAAATCTCAAGTTGTAAATCTTAATTTTAATTCATGTTTAAATTTTTTTAATTATACTATTGACTATACAAGCTATATATGTTGATCAAAACGTTTTAAGATTTACATTTCCTTAAATATTAGAGAATTACATACACAAAAATCTATCCCAACTGTATTATAATATTTAAATCAATAAAACATCTTATTATTATTTTGAGGTTTTTATTCCATCCTTGATTGCTTTTAATGTTTATAATTTTAATTTACTAAAAAATATTAAAATAATTCAATTATAAGTAGAGAGAACTATATTTTATTTGAAACTCCTTAGACATTAATTTCTATTATAATAATCCAATTATTCGAATTTAAATATTTTTATAGGTTTTTATTATAGTTTCGTGCTAAGAATATAAGAGCTAAAAATGGGAAAGAATAGAGTATATTTCTTTTAAATAAATAAATATAATTTATACAGAGTATTATTCCAAAAACTATCGCCATAATATAATCTGTTTTAATATCAGTAGACTGTAAATTATTGTAATAAAAAATAGTATCTTACATTTTACAAAGAAATGTTTACTGCAAATAGGAAATTCAAATATCCTTTAATCATTGATCGCAAAAATGAATTATAGAATATAATATTTTGAAGAAAGACAATTATTTTCCCTAGACTATTAAGTTATAATCAAGAAAGTATTAATTTACTTGCAAAATCGTTTACTTGGAGAGGAATAGTCATGGCCTCAAGGAATAACCAATGTCTATAATTTTTATAAAATTTTTTAAAAATTAATTTTATATAAAATTCTGACTTAGACTACTTTGGGATATTAAATATTAAAGGTCAAAATAATCATCCTCATACTAAAGCTTCAAAAATATATGATTGACTTCTAAATTAATATAGATGTATATTTTAAATAGGATAAAAATTAGAAGGATTCCACTAAAAGTTTGATATTATAAAAATAATAGAGAAGATAATTAAGATTATTGATTATAAGTATAAGAAATCAATTATAATACCAAAAGTATGTAGAAATTACTGATATTTTATTTTCAAATTTTACAAGCATATTTTTATGTGAAAAAATTATATAAATTTTAATAATTTAATGCATTAAGCCTTCCTCTCCGTTTACTTATTTCTCTCAACAATATATATTTTAAAAAATTAATATTATATAAATAGCACATTTAAGCTTATGAATCCAAGGCATATAAGAGCTAAAAATAATGTGCCTAAATTTCCTGTTAAACTTCCATCTTTGATGCGTAATATGAGTTAATAATAGTTTTAAAATTTTTGAGGAAAATTACAAAAGATATCCATAACTTAATAACTAGATTACACATTTAAAGTTTCTTGGCTTTAACTGATAATTTCATTCATATATTGTTTTATCGTTTCTTTAGGTATAAAATTAAGGTTTGCAATATCAGTTAGAGTTTAGCATAAAACTACAAAAGTGCTTGGCAGTGATAATTAATTCAAGGGAATAAAGACTATAACTTAAAGAGTGTTCATGAGCATCCAAAGATTTTTCAAGCTAAAGCCTAAAAAGATTGAAAGCACTAAATTTATTGTAAACGAGCCTGTCAAAGCTAAACTTGTAGCAGTCCCAAAGCTATTCAAGGCAGAAATCAATGCTATATAATTAATTATAATCAAAATTAGATACTTGAATTCACTACTTGAGGAGGTATATCTCTTTTCATCTAATAATTCTATTGAACAATAGCATCTAAACTTTTCGAGATGAAATATTAATTATTTACAAACTTAATTGAGATTTAATCTAGTATCTAAATATTATGATCACGATAATCTTACATTATTTAGAGAAATTTCTTCAGGTCTTAAGAGATTCAAATTTATATACATCAAAGTCTCAGTTTACTTTTCCAGTGTCCAATTTTTTAATTAGAGATTTTAGTCATTCTATTGTATTTATATTTCAATTGATTAGTTAAGGATTGACTAGTTATAATTATTTATTGGTAGAATAGCTTAAGAGAACTGAACTACAGCTACTCCATATTAGTTTACTTCTATAATTTTTGCTGTTAAATTCTTTACTAAGTTTTATCTTTAAATTACATATTCTCCAATTTTAATTTCTATAGTATCTTCGGTATCAAAATAATTGCTTTAATCTAAAAAAATCATTTAATTAGAAAGTTAATTGCTAGGTGAGGTACTAATTTCACTAAGAATTTTCTAAAAAAGCTTTCTATTATACTGAGGCCTACTGGGGCAAGAAGGGGTTGCTGGGCACAATGTATGAGGGGCCATTCGGTGGGGTTCAATCTGCCAGCTATTACACTACTCAAGTGAGCTAGGGTCCTAGGATTACCCTGTATAGATGAGTTTTCCTGGCTTGAGTTTACCTTCCTAGGAAAATGAGAAGGATTAAGTACGCTCTGCCTTTGAAAGTGAGAAAACAAAAAGGATTTTCTCCCACATCAGGTTAGGATGCTAATCCTAACACAGGGAATGGACAGGGATTACGTTTCCCAGCAGCGGTGGGACCGGTAAGCGTTTTTCTCCACGCTCTGTCACTGAATCGAGTCCTACAAGCTCTGTTTTCCGGTTTGTCTCTGGTAATAATCTTGATTCAGGAGGAAACCAGGTGATAGCAGAAGTGGTTTTTTCAGAGTTTTCTATCTCATGACTTCAAATTCACGGAATTGATGCGTCATATCACTCAGATACGTCTACGTCACGACTAAGATTGATGGTTTAATTTTAGCATTAAACAGTGATATGGTAAATTTATTTGATTACAATAAATAAACACGCTTTAATCACCAACTATTTATATGTTGAATTCTAAAAAATCTGCAAGATTATAAGAAGAGACTTCGATTCTAGCTTTTATTGTTTTTTTAATTAAGGAAGTGTCATTAGTTTTTATTATTAAAGATCTTTAATCAGAATCATGAATAATAACTTTACTAATATCATAGAATTTATTTACGAATTAATATAAATAAATAAAAAAACATTAATATTTATTGAAATTGATAAAAATTAAAATCTAATTCCTTAATAAAAATTTAATTCATTATTTTTTTATTTAAAACAATATCAGGAATTCCAGATAAAAGTATTTTATACTCGAATTTATCGCAATTTTCAATATCTGACTTCTATTTAGGAAATTTTATTAAACTTATAATTTAAATATAAAATATATTAAATTAATCATAATTTTTTACTTACTCAGTTCCAACTTTATAAACTTAATCAGGAATTAATCAAATCCCTAAAAACTATTTTTATATTTATTTTATAAATTATAACGGCTTATCAAACTTTAGTAAATATTATACAATTAAAAAAAGCTTCTTTATATTTTTTTTGAAAATTCAAATAGTCTGATAATTAAGTGATATTCTAAATAATTATCTTTATCGTTTACTGTGATATCATTTTTTTACTTAAATAAAATTAATATTTGACAATTTCTTTTAGAGCTTTAGAATGTTTTGATTATTTTTGCATTTTTACAAGGATTATTTATGTAAATTTTAAAAGAAATATTTGCAATATAATCATCAGTTTTACCTACCATATAAAACTGATAGATACCTTCATCCTAAGGATCTAGTGATTATATAGTTATTGATAACGAATCGCTATCAAAACTAATAAAATTTGGTAGTGTTAGTGAATCAATATAGTAAAGTGTGTAAATTATAGGAGAACATAGTGATGGCGTAACATTTGGCATAAGATCCCATGATTCAAGGTAATACCTAGAAAATTCTTAAGTTAGATTATAGTAAATTTCATTGATATTTTTGGGGCTCAATCCTAAGCATTAAAATTTAAAGTTAAAAATCTTTGAAACACAAAGATTAAATAAAAAGTTATAATGAAATTATATAAAAGCAGCTTCCGCTAAGTTATTTTACTTAGAGTGTGTAATTATAAGTATAATTTTATCCTGAGAAATTTAAGTAAATTTTATAGGTATAATTTCCTGAAAAATCTGTTTTATTCGTTTATACTTTTATTTCATAAACAATTTAAAAATAATTCAATACAAATATATTGCATTTTCAGTTTATCCACCAGCAAATTCTTAGGGAAACGTAGCTAAATATGTAAAATAATATATTAATTTTATAATTCTAATTCAGAAGGAATATTTATAGGAATTATTTCATGCTTTTCTCCAAACTTTAACAAACATTTACTATCAGGGTATGCTTGGTTGTAAGCTATTTTTGGGATCATAATTGTTTTAATATTATCTCCAATATAATAGGTATTGCAATTCAAATATAAAATACTTTACACTATATTTTATCGTATACTTAAGAAATATTAAAATTAAAAAAATATACTTAAAATATCAGTAGCATTAACCAAAATTGGTTAAAGTCCAGCACAAGGATCTTTTACTATTATTATCAATTAATGCCATTATATTAAATTCATGTTTTATGTTTAAAATTATTGTTGGGAATAAGGCATATCTCGAATCTTGAAAATATAAAAAAAGTTAATATCATGAATAATTTAGTTTGCTACAATTTCAATATAAATTAATTTATCTATATATTCTTATATTATTGACTTAAATATAACAGGCAGTTTTACTTAATAGAAAAGTTCGAATTAAAATATATTAAAAAAGATTTAAAGTTTAGATTACATATAAACTTTATAGAATTAAAATAAAAGAAGTGTTATTTAAAAACTGCAGATTAGATATTTTTATCATTTTTCTGAAATTATTTTAATAAAAAATATCAAAATTTGAAAACCAAATATATTCAATCTAAATAAATTACAGTTTTAACTTTCTAAATAAATTATATTAAAAGCTAAATCAAAAATTTTGAGTTAATTGTAAACTTTACATAAATCAAAAATAAAACAAACTTAGTAAATTTTGACGTTTTGAATGTTGATTTTTCTGTAGTTAATGGTTATTAAATATATGTTAATTTAGAACAAAAATAAATAACCAATTAATTTAGTAATGAAAATATAATTAAATAATAATTAGTAAGCTCTCCTGTCACTTCAAAAGTATGAGTCCCAACGTTACTTTCAAGATTTGTATAGTACGTCATTAATATTAAAAGTATAAAAATAAAAATAACTGTTTTATAATCACCATTCTAGTTGAAGAATTAAAATTAGTTATAAATGAGCCAACTTTCATGTTCCAAATAAAAAAATTCATTTTAAAATATGTATAAAATAAAAATATTTTAGATTATGATAGAATAAATTAACAAAAATAGAATCTTATTATTCTTATATCCTTAATTTTAACAGATTTGTTGAAACCTTTTAGATTTTTGAGTCAATTAACAAATAATTCTTAAAGATCAATAAAATTAAACTAAAACATTCATTAAAAAATTAAATATTTTACCGGATATAAGAAATTAATCAAAATTTTCATTATAGTATTAATTTATAATTTTATTAAATGAATAATTATAAGTGCACTCTATCCCAAACGGTATATATATTTAAGATAGAGTGCGTTATAGTGTTAATAAAATTAAAATTTTTAAATAATGTTTAAAATGACATTTCATTTTGATAAAATAAAATTATGCATTAATTAAGATAATTATTATCATAGTTTTATACATATCTCACTAAAAAAATAATTAATTTTAAATTTTTTTTCATTAGCTATTAAAAACATGTTTTATATAAATAATTTAATTATTATTGCTAAAGTATAATTGAAATGGTGAAATTCAAAAATAAAAATATAACTGTAATTATATATATTATTAACTGCCAGTAATTAGATAAGCTTCTAATCTTAATTTGATTTAGATATAAAATATATTAAATTAATAATTATATTTAATAAGTGGTCAGGTGGTCTGGCCAGGGTTTTTGGTGGTCTACCGTTAATACATTATAAGTATCTGTTATAAATATTACCGATGTGTGGATCAACTCAATACGGCGTTACCTCACTAGACACCTCTCCTCTGTCTCTGACCACCTTCTCTATGTACTCAAACGGCTGAATTCATATCTCTCTGATATGATTGAAATATCGAATGCAGGAATCGTGCTACCATTGGCGGTGTTAAAGGGAATTTCTCCTCCCCGCATTAGTCCGTATCTCGGATTGGTAGAACAGGCATATCGAATTCAAAGCATTGGCATCTTCGGGGTCCACCTTGCTGAAGGGCAGAGTGTTTGATGTTATGACTATGAAGCATCTCGTGTATTTGTATTCCACGCAGCCGTACTTCTGCTCTATGGCCATCCCTTCACTCTTCATCAACCGTTTCATTTCTGCAATCCTAGACTTACCAAATACTTTCGGAAGATAGAGCTCGTTCGCGATTAGTATTTGTTGCTCGCCGGCCTTGCCTTGATTCATTAGGACGTGGAAATGCGAATTTAACTGTACGTTTTGCTCGCACACAAATATCTCCTCCAGAATGCGAGTAATTTTAGTCTTCCTGGTATTGGTTGGCCCGTATATCGACATGCTGTGAATCTTACTGTTATTGCGCTTTATTAGGAGCTAATACAGAGCATTGAATTTGGAGGTAACCGAGTGCTTGTAGATAGGCATCCTTGAGGGTACTTAAGTCATCATGTTTTAAAAGATCGGCAGTGCATTCTTGGAGAGATATTATTATTGTTACCCTCTCCTTAATGGCGACACCTGACTACTTGATCGGCGTAGTTCATTGAGCTGTATGCCTTGGCAATGGCTACTAACTGGGACACATCGCCTGAATTCTTCCGAAAGTACTCCTCCTTTTACTGTGCTCCCCATGAAAGCCTCTCGACCATGTAGTTATTGGTAACATCAACAGCGCCGTTAGATCCGTGGTCCTACATTTATGATTCCTTCTCCGGTTAGCATTCTCTTTTGCGATAAACTGCTCGTAATGGTGAGAGGTCCCGTAAATTAGCTTTAATCCATCCACTGCTGATGCGAACTGCTCGAATGAAAAATGCCTGAGAAGCTTGGTGGTTAGATCCAACTGTGCCATAATTGCCTTGCCCTTGTGCTTCTTTTCAGTGAAGAATTGCTTATTTGCTCAGGTGGAATCAGTCTTGAAGCGAATACAGAGGTAGTAAATCTCATTTAAACGATCGGTATAGGCCTCAATGTGACTGAAACCCGGAATCTAACTGGTTATTAAGCACTGGCACTGCTTCCAGAGGTCCTCGCTGTTTCATTCTGTATCTGTAAAAAGAATTAGTGGCGGTTGTAAGACATGATTATTACTATACTAAACGAGTCCTAAGCTCAGTTATTAGGCCACTGTGACTAATCATTCGATTAAACATTCGTCTTAGTGGTCTCAGGTATGTTGCTGCAATTTTAGTGATCCACACATCGGTAATATTTATAACAGATACTTATAATGTATTAACGGTAGACCACCAAAAACCCTGGCCAGACCACCTGACCACTTATTAAATATAATTATTAATTTAATATATTTTATATCTAAATCAAATTAAGATTAGAAGCTTATCTAATTACTGGCAGTTAATAATATATATAATTACAGTTATATTTTTATTTTTGAATTCCACCATTTCAATTATACTTTAGCAATAATTAATAAAATATATTATCTCTAGAAAATGAAATGACGTTTTTAAACATAATTAAAAAATATAAATTTATTCAAACTATACTCACTCTTTTTTAAATAATAATACCGTTAGGGATAGAGTGCGGTTTTGAAAAATTTTAAAAGATTTTTTTAATTTATTTTATAAATCATATTTTACGATTAAATAATAAAATATAGTGGAGATTACAAAAATTTATTATAACTTTTTTAAAAATAATTGCCAATATTAGAATTTCCTCAACAAATGTTATTTAATTGTATTTCTCCATTATATCTAAATTCATTCAAGTTTTATTATTCAATACATATTATTCATGATTTATAATAAGAAAACTTTAATTAATTAATTATTTTAATCACACTAATACTAATACTTATTATGTAAATCAAAAATGGAAATCTCTCTGATTATTCATATTCTTCCTCATCTTCATCCTCTTCTTCATCTTCACTGTCAAATTCAACTTCTATGTCTGCTCTCTCTGTCACTCTGCGAAGCACCAGTCCAGCTGCACCTGTGGTCTTACCAGGTAGGACCACTATATAAAAAGAATTTAAGGATATGTTTTTTGTAACTTACATTTTTATTGAGTGCTCTGTCTCCACCTGCGTTTGATCTTTAAGTATTCGTATTATTATATTAAGTTTTTAAATTAATTAATATATTACTAATTATAAATTATAATTATCAAATATATTATTTTACAATATTGCTGAAATACAAATAATTTGGGAAAATTAAATCAAATTAATAATATATTATTAAAGTTAGTGGCAGTTAACTCTCTGGAAACCTGGACAATATGGAACTTGTTCGATAAAGAATTTAAAATTAGCTGTACTTTACTATTAACGATACCCTCTATCGCATCCCTGAAGCGAGATAAATCGATTTTAATTTTATGTTATTTTTTTATTTTATTATTTTTCCAAAATTAAAATCGATTTATCTCGCTTCAGGGATGCGATAGAGGGTATCGTTAATAGTAAAGTACAGCTAATTTTAAATTCTTTATCGAACAAGTTCCATATTGTCCAGGTTTCCAGAGAGTTAACTGCCACTAACTTTAATAATATATTATTAATCTTGATATAATTTTCCCAAATTATTTATATTTCAGCAATATTGTAAATAATTGTGAAAGGTTTATGAGTCTACCTATTTAAAACATGAAATAAAATCACTTGTAATTATTATAAGCTGAGAAGTACAAATCTATGTAATTAAAATAATTAATATATTTTATCTATCAATTATGCACGAATTAAAAGAAGTTTTGCCATCGAATTTAAGGATAAAAATAAGGGATTTATTTAAATAAATTATCATTAAATTTTAGTCGGAATTCATTCAACCTTCCAACTCACACTTTTACCTCAACTCCACGTTTATGTGCGATAATTTTTATTTTATATGCTATTTACCCAAAAAATTTACATCTCTATGGTCCAAATTGAAATCCATAACACGGTAGATGTGAGGGGAAGGTATTTATGAGGAGGTAATTATGGGGGAAGATAGATGTGGGGTATAAATATATTGGAGAAAGAGTAAGGGTTAGCGTAGGAGGAGGTGGAGGATGTTTCCATGACTGAATAACTATGTTTTTTTTATTTTATAATTATAATTACAAATTTTATTTTTGGATTCAATCAATTTAATATAAAAATTGATTGTATTTTAAAAATTATTTATATAATGAGTAATTTATTATAAAATTTGAATTGGAAATATTTTTATTAAAGTATTTAATATTTAAAATAAAGAAATAATTAATTATTTTTTTCTTTTAAAGATATGTTATAGATTAATAAAATTCATAATTTTTTTAAAATTACTCAGTTTACTATTTTGTTTGGTTTCATTTTTTAAATAATATAATTAAAATCTTTATTTTTTCTTAAACTTACTTTTTTTAATATAAATTTATATAATGGCAATATAATTATTAAATTTTACTTTAAAATTCATAAATTTTTATAATAAATAAGGCATCTTATAAAAAAATAATTTAGTTTTTTTGATTAATCAATTTTAATTAATAAACTTAATCCTTATCAATTCAAATTAATAAAACATAAATTGTAAGACTTTATAATATTCATTGAGTAGCATTAAAAGGCAACTTTTTTATATTTAGATTCATTATTATTTTTTAGTTAATTATTTAATAATATATTTATTAAAACGTGGATCCACAATTTCCTTTATTTTTATATAATGACTTGTAATATCATCGTGAAAAAAATTATTTTCTTGCTTATTTCCTATATCATAACTTTTTTAATATTATATTTAAGTTATTAAATTTAGATTTTTATCATGTAAGCTTTAATTTTATTACCTAATTTTTCAGAATGATATCAATAAATATGGGGAAAGTGTATTCAACAAATTGTTTCTCACTTTAACCTGTTATATCTGGAGGATCAGTGGGAAATATATATATATTTGATTGTATTTCAATTAATTTAAATTTAAATACCCAATATTCTACTCTACATAAAGATTCAAGTTCAAACATTGCTTTTAATATTATTAAAATAATTGCAATTGGAGGATCAAGCTCGGATACATCGTTTCTAAAGTATTTTTGATAATGTAAAATATAATTTAATGAAATCGTTAGTTAGCGCAACCTCAACTCCAAATGCTTTAATATAATTACAAAATAACCTTTTGCTTTTGTTTTGTTTGTTTTGTCGGCAGGAGCAGTAAAATGGGTGAGAACCTTTGATACGATATACAATGATGTCACTTCAATAGCAGTGCAATTTGGAGATGATAAAATTATAGCGGCCTTAGATTATTATAATTAAAATATAAGATAGCTCAGCTGTAATACCTCAAGCTCTAGTAATATTACATTCGACTGACGGCTCCCTCTACAAATAAATAAAGTAAAAATGATTTTTTATAATCTAATTAAATCCTTAAAACTATAAGTATCTTAAATGAAAATTAGTCCCGATGGAATGTAAGCTTTTTCTACTGGTGAATTAGTAGCCGTCTTTTATAATAAATTTAATTTATATTATTGTTGATTACCTGCTAATATTCAAATTCAAAAATCTTATATTAAAAATATGAAACTATTATCAAATTTAAATTTTGCCTATACTTTATTTAATATAAAATTAATCGTAGAAATTGGTATGAAATTTCTATTCATTAATGTATAGAATTATAGTTAATTTTGATAAACTAAAAAAGCATAAAAAATAGGGAAATAATAAAATATACTTTAATATTCAGAATCTAAATATTTAAACCAAATTAATATGGAAATCATTAAATAATTAAATCGATATATTATTTTTACTTTTATTTAAAAAAATTACTTTTTTTGTTCCTTTATAAAAGTTTCAATAATTTAAAATAATTTATATTTTTAATTATAGCTTGTAGATAATGTACTCGGCTTTATGATATTATAAAATTATAATTATTAATAACTATATTTACTTATGAAACTGATGACTGAAAACTCTTTTCCTCTAACAACTTCATCTTTCAAAATCTTAAATTAGCAAACTAAAAAATTTATAAACAAATTTATTTTAAACTTCAACCACAAGCGAAGCAAAGGTTTTACTCACTTTTAATTAATACAAAATTATTTTATATTATAATACTTAGACTTGTAATTCAGTCATAAATTTCTATGTAGGTGGGTATGCTACAATTTCCTCTGTCAAATCTAAATTAAATTAAAGTTTTCTTAAATGAATATGTTTATTATAAAACTTTACTTAAAATTATCAATATTAATATATCAATTATATATATTTTTTGAATACTCTTCATTGATACAATTCTTTTTAATTACATATGATATAATATATTATTCAGTTATTCAGGTGAAGTGTAATCATCTTTTGGAATTATTTGTAAAATATTGAAATATATTTTTAAATTAAATTAAGCATCCTACTAATGAATATGTTTTTTTATTAATATTTTTATTAATGTTATCAATCATCTAGCTTTTTACCAATATGATTTATAATTAATATTTTATATTTTAATAACAAATTACTGCAATATGTCGGATTTTTTATATTTCAAAATTTATGATTATTATTTTATTTTTTTGCTTATTCTTAACCAAATAAATTTATTCTTTTTTATTATTGATAAAATAGAAAACAATTAGTAAAATGAAAATAAATTATCACAATAACTGCCTTTTGTTGTATATATCATAGTATAAAAAATGAGGAAAACTAAAAACTATTGTATATATCATATACCATAATAATTACTTATGTTTTCTTAATTTTATTAGAAATAATTTTTTTTATTATTGATTTCCAAATAAATTTATATTAAGCGAAGTTTGTGTGATTGTATATGTAATCTTAAGTTTATAAAGATTTCATAAATATGAAGTAATTATAAATCACGTATTATAGTTAAAGAACTAATGGGCTGTTTGTATGAGCTATCTTTAAAAATATTTGAAATTATTGGTGAAAAATATGGAAAATGAGATAAATATATGAAAATATTGTTTTTATTTTAAAAATAAGAGATTTAGGTACTTACTTGAAGATTATTCAATAAACAATTCAAGGGAAGTAAGAGAAGTTCTTGTACAATATTTAGAGTTTTATTCCATTTTAATTACGAGTTAAAATTTTATATATAAATTCCGTTAACTGATTAATTAAGGTATTTTTTTAATTTTCAAAAATTCATGATCGATATATGTAAACTAGATTATTATATTATTTTCATTGGTATTTAAAAATGATTCTACCAGTAACTATTTATGGTTCTGCGGAGAGGGCAGCTCAGATTTAGTACTTGGTTATAACAAAATGAGCAGTGATTGCAAATTAAGAAATACAGATTTTTATTCTTTATTGTATTTTAAGCATAAATTTAAAAAATTTTATTCAAAAATAGAATTATATGCTTTTTATTCAAAAAGATAATTGTATAAATTAAACAAAATTAACTGAGGGAAGTTTACTCTTCTAATTGTAATAAGTACAAAATGGGGAAGTACCTAACCCTACATAAAATCCTCTAGTTTTATGAATTTGTTAAAAGTTTAACATTATCAATGAACAAATTATACTTATTTAAAAAATCATTGACTCCCTTTACTTAATTGATTCGAGTATATTCAAAAAAATCTTCTTAGAAATTATTAGAGTATTTTATTTTTTTATAGTGTCTAATATCTAATAACAAGGAATAGTCCAAGAATTGAAAATTGATTTACTAAAAATGCTTATTACTATATTGGAGGGATTGTAGTAGTGATAAATATGTTTTTTCTCTTATTCTTGAAAATAAAATAAATTTCAATGTTTGGGGTTGAAAATTCCCCCACCCCCCAAATAACTTAATAATAATAATCAAATTAATTGAATATTAGAATAAATTAATCTATTTGCTTTTATTATGAATAATAATAATAACTAAAAAAAATATATATTAATTGTTAAATTTACTATTAAAATATAAAATACTCTATTTTATTTATAAAGATTATATAATGAGGTAATTTTGATTTTTGATTTTGACATATTTCTTTAGATAAGTATCGTAATTCATAAAATTTATTAATTATTGAGTACTTTTTAAAAATTAATTTCTTAAATTCTAGAAATGCCTATAAATTAGTGTTAAGGATGATGATGAGGTATACTATTTGTTTTACAAAACCAAAAAGATTTTAATAAATTAATTATTCCTTTATTTTCGTTGGTATTTTGAAAGAAGATGAAAGTAACAGAAAATACAAATACGTAGAAGGTATAGCTCTATAGGTGAGCACTATTACTTAAAAACTATAAGTAAATTATTTAGTATAAGCTTTTTTTTAAAGTCTTTAATAACAACGTGTTCTACCATGCAATCACTTTAAATATTTTTATTTAAAGTGAAATTTATTAAAATTAAGCTTAGAGTGGCAATAATTTCTATTTTGTAGGCACTGTTGATAAATTGAGTACAACATATAACTATACTCCAATATAAGTTGGATACTTAATGTTAACCAGCTCCACAGGCCCCATCACTTTTTCATCTAAAAATAAAATCAATAATAAATGTTCCCCTATTTTAATTAAATTCCTATTATATATTACATTTAAAATATGCATCTTCTTCATAAACAACTAATTTAGCATATGTATTTGATATCATTACTTTTATACATATATTTTTACTTCGGCAACTTCCTTTGGCTTTGCTACTTTGAGCTCTGTGATAACATCAGAAATTTGGTATGATGCTGGAATTTTAAAATTAATAATTGATTTTTGTGAATTACTGCAACAGCAATGACCAATTTAAATAAGTAAAATATTTGTAATTTTTTCCAATTCACTAACACAAATTTCTACACTAACTACATATACTATTACAGGAACAATTAGTGATAAGTCCTATTTTATATTTAATATATTAAATCTACACTGTGAACTCTGGTACCTAAACTCATCTGTTTAACGAGTTCTCTATTTTTAAATAAAGTAATCTAATTTGATATGAGAATTAAATCTAAAAATAAACATTGTGGTTAATCTATTTTTATAATTATTTATTAATATTGGCACAAGCTGCTCTGACCTCTCTGTACTTTATAAAGTTACATCAACTTTACCAAGTTTTGTAACATTTTATGAATCAAACAGGACTTTTGTCATTAATACACAAACAAAATTATATAAAGTTATATTATCAATTAAAATTTTGTATTAATACAACCAGTTTAAATTATGGTTAATTTTTTTTTCTTAATTGATGAACAAAATGGCATGAGTTTGATTTTTTAACCTGGATATAGGGATAAAGATTGTGGGAACAACTATAAAATAACCTTTCCACATCAGGCTGATCTACAATATTTAAATGCCACAAACTGCATTAATAGCAGCAGTCGTACTGGTAAGAGTTTTCATAAATCCTCTCATTAAATTTAATTATGCGAGCTTTTATTTTATATCTGAGATATACAACTCTGTGTTCTA
This sequence comes from Oxytricha trifallax, assembly GCA_000711775.1. Lineage (NCBI taxonomy): Eukaryota > Ciliophora > Spirotrichea > Sporadotrichida > Oxytrichidae > Oxytricha > Oxytricha trifallax. The sequence continues at coordinate 30,843 of ARYC01002338.1, forward strand.
CGACATCTTGATTTTTAAAGAAACTGTGTGATATTTCAGGAGATTTTATTCATATGGATATCGGTTTGAATTGCCAAAGCAACTCAGCTGATACGTTATTACTAATTTTAGGTTTAATTTATAAATTAATAGTGATACATATAAATGTTCTGATTATGTACATTAACTACTGTTGCGACCGACAACCCCCTCCCCAGCCCCACCCCGCACTATACCTGGACCCCATAATCCCACCTCACCCCCCCATAAAATACCCATTTCATATGAAAAAGTTATCCCCAGAGTCTCAATCGGCTTCCTTCTTGACTTCTCGAACTCATAATAAATATATATTTTATAAAAATGTCTACATTATTTTAAATATCCTTTTTATGTTATATACTATTCTTTATTATTTTTATTTTTTTTATATATTAGTTTGCTTTAGGCAAATGATTTTTAGACACACTTTTTATTTTAAATGATTTGTATTGATTTTTATACTATATACTCATAAAAATAATAGAAAAATTTTTTATGGACTATATTAAAATATATAAATTTTATTTTAAATTTATTTATTTCTTAAATAACCATTCGATATATATCCAAAAATAGTCTTAACAATTTTTTAATTTTTATTTTTTTATTAAAAATTGTAATAAAGTTTCATATAATAATAATTTATAAATATTGAAAAATTGTTAAGACTATTTTTGGATATACATCGAATGGTTATTTAAGAAATAAATAAATTTAAAATAAAATTTATATATTTTAATATAGTCCATAACAAATTTTCTATTATTTTTATGAGTATATAGTATAAAAATCAATACAAATCATTTAAAATAAAAAGTGTGTCTAAAAATCATTTGCCTAAAGCTAACTAATGGGGGGAGGAAGTTTCCTGCCCCAAAATTTTATATGCATCCTAGGGGGAAGTTTCCTGCCCCAATAAAGGTAGTTTCCTGCCCCATACATAAAAATATGTAATTTTTATAATTTTCAAAGAATCTTTATCATCAATTATGATGCAGTTTTTTAAAATTTAGCTTCAAATATCATTTCTACCTTGATAATGAATTTAAATTTTAATGAAATATGCATTAATTATTAATAAAAAACACTTATTTTAGCCTTGTTAATAATATATAATTTGATAAAGAATAATTATGTACCTTTAAAATTATATAATAATAAATGTTGTATTGTACATGTTTATGATAATTCAAATTGAAATTTATTTGTTTCTATTAAAATTATTAGAAAAACATAAAATTTAATGTTGGGGGCAGGAAACTTCCCCCCCCAAACTAATATATAAAAAAAATAAAAATAATAAAAAATAGTATATAACATAAAAAGGATATTTAAAATAATGTAGACATTTTTATAAATTATATATTTATTATGAGTTCGAGAAGTCAAGAAGGAAGCCGATTGAGACTCTAGGGATAACTTTTTTCATATGAAATGGGTAATTTATGGGGGGGGTGGGGTGGTATTATGGGGTCCAGGTATAGGGTGGGGGTTGTCGGTCGGAACAAACTACCAACCAATACAGCCAGTGAATCAGATGTAAATATTTACACTATAACAGTAAAAGACATATAAATTTAATTTTTTTAAGGTACAATAAACAACGGCTAATCTTTAACAAAATCTTTCGACTTGACATTATAAAAGTAATAAATTTTATAATTGTCTAAATTATATAATTGACTGTAGTTTCTTAATGTAAAACTGCTACCCTTTTATCTGTTACTTACCCAACAATTGAATATGAAATCTCTGCACTATCCTCCACAACAACTCTCCCGTCATTTTTAGTTGATAACCCTAATTTTATTAAATATATAAATTAATTGTGGAGTCACATATACTCTAAGATATTAGAATGGCACATCGTATGTTGGCTCATTATAAAATTTTTAAGTTATTAAATTTTTAATTTTAAATTCAAAATTGGTAATTTCTTAATGTATTGAGATAGAATTAAAAGGGAATTTAATACAATCTAAAAATCTACATTAGCAATATATTTTAAAAGAATTTAATTTTGGAATGTTAAATTACCCAGAAATCCTTTTATCTACACCATTAATTTTTCCTTTTATTTTGCTGGATTATTAGTGTTTAACTTTAATTAAAAAATTAATTTACAATTCTTTTTATATATTTAATATTTAAGATAGTAATAGAATCTGACTCTATTAAATTTAAATTAAATATAAAAAAATTATAAATTTAAATATTCCTATAGAGACAATTTTAATATAGATTTAAATGCCTATTTTAATTGTTATAAAATATTTTGAAAGTATTGAATAAAGTATCAAAATCATCTATATTATAATTACGCCAATCTATTATATCGTAAAATATATTAAATTAACTTTTGATCTACTTAAACCTCTTCATTAAGCTTTAATTCTGCATGCACTCTTGTAAAATTCTTACTTACAAGATTTTGTGCAAATACTAAAAACAAAATTAGTAATAAATGAGTTATCAAACAACATCTTATATTATAATTTTATAAAGATATTAATTTAATTTATAATTAATTTTCCTTAAATGGCATTGAATTAGAAATAATTAAATTGATTTAAACTTTAAAAATTCTATTAAATGTTAAAATTTAATATTTACAAAGCTTAAATAATTATTTTATGATTATGCTTAATGATTTAAAATCAAATAATTTTAACATATCACTGTTTAATAGTAAAATTAAACCATATATTTTAGTCGTGACGCAGATGTATCTGAGTGAGTTGATGTGGCAAACTTCTGTGACGTGGCAGTCATAATGTAGAAAACTCCGAAAAACCATTCTCGCTATTACCTAGTCTTCTCCCAAAATCAAGATGTAACCACAGTTTGTACCCGGGGAAAGAGCTTGTGAAATCCAACTGAGTAACAGAAGATGGAGAAATACGCTTTCCGGTCCCACCGCTGCTGGGAAACGTAATCCCTATCCTTTCGCTGTGGTAGCTTCAGTACCCTAACCCGGTGTGGGAGAAAAATCCTTATCGTTGGCTTCAATGGTTTCCGTCTTCTCATTTTCGAAGGGAGAGCGTACCTTCATCCTGCTCCCTTTTACCTAGGATTCTAAACTCAAGCCAGTAGACTCATCTATGGAGGGAAATCCTAAGCGTGCAGACGACTCGAAGAGTCTAGGATCTGACAGATTGAACCCCGCCAACTGGTCCCTCATGCGTTGTGCCAAGCAACCCCCTACCTGCCCTCGGTAGGCCTTAGTGTAGCAGAAAGCTTTATTAGAAAGTCTCCAGCCTCGGGCCCCTGTGGGTCACCCTATCCTTATAACTTTCTAATTTAATAATATAATTATTTTATAATATTGTGAAATAAAAATATATTAAATTAGTGATAAATTCAACTCTATGATTTTAATAAGAATATTTTTAACTACATATTTTTAAATATTAATTTTCAACTCTTTAATTTAAGATAATATTTTTTACTTATTTCCACAGTCCTATTATTAAAATAATGTTTTTTAGAATCATTTTAAAAATTAATAAGATAGTCTAAGAAAGATAGTTATAAATAAAATAATACATTGTAAATATAAATTAATGATCCTAAATCAAATAAAATACCTACTAATTTAATTTTTCAAAATTTGGAATATACATTTTTTTAGCTAAAATCATTTTATGTAAATAACTCAAATTCCTCTATTCTTGTATCATCCTCTTCTTCAAAATGACGTTGTTTATAGTTATGGCTTGGCGATTATCGTAATCTATTTGATTTTAATGAACTTTTTGTTTTTAAACTGATCGGAATTAAGTAAAATTAAAAAAATAGCCATTTTATTCTAAATCGGAGACTAAGTACTCGAGGAACTAGTTGATTTAAAGCTTAGCTCCATATACTTTTATTATTTCTAAAGTCTCTTTTTCTTAATGTATTCTTTTATGCTCTCTATAGTACCCATGACAGATTGAATAGAGACCACTAATATAGACACTGCAAAATTTGTTAAAGTAATTGCAATGACTGAATAGCCGCATTTAAATTACACTTCGTAATCATCTATGTAATCTGTAAATGCGAATAAGTGATAAGCTATCAATAAAATCGTCATTTCATTGAAAATCTCCATATTGTTCATTGTTGGTGTGTCATAAGGCCTAACTAGTATCAAGTAAAATGCTACTATACTTGTCGTAAGAATAAAAAGCTAAATCTAGAAATAGCCATTATCCTTTATTAATACAACAGATAAACCGAAAGCAATTCGTCTCAACATAAATAGTGGGAGTTGTATTTTTTGGAAATTAGTTTCAATTTTTTGTCCCTCAATAAGCGTACTAATACTATCATGGGATTTAATCTTTTCTTCTGAGTTTCTAAGTAAATAAAAAGTAGTAGCGATAGGCCCAATTAATATGCATATTACTACAGAAACTGACAGCGCATACGAAAACTTATCATGAGTAGTATTTTTTATGTTCTATATAAAAAAATGAATGATAATTGCTCTTACTGATTAAATTTCAAGAAAACTACATATAGTAAAGACAAAGTATGATTCTATGTAAAACCTAAGAATGCTAGCAAAAATATAATTTTCTCTAAGGTAATTTTCAAGCCTTTCTAACTTTATCTGTTTGAAATATTTATATTTCAGCTTCAAAAATCCAAACGAAAGTAAGGTTAGACCACCTAGAACTACCAAGTAAAAATGATTTTTCTTAAAATAATACTTATAAATATATTTTAATGTTTAGAGGAACTATGATCCAATATTGTTTATGAATTACACAAAACTATATCGTATTTTGAGTTAACCATAGACTCAAATTATGATGTTATATTTAAAAGATATCAATTTCATCGAATTAATCGTTAAATGGAGGACTCTCTGTAAAATCAAATTTAATAAGACTGGCATAGATTTCTTCTGTATTAAACATATCCATTGATGAGACTTGGACTATTATTGCGAATAATAGCTTAGCATTTTCTGGGAAATTTAATTCAAATAGAGGAAGATGGGATATAATAATTAAAGCATTTATCATTCCCCAGAAGTATTGTAATGACCCAGACCTAAATTTTATTCAAGATAAAAAATGGCTTACAATTTCATAAATTTAATATAAATTAAATAGACCTTGTTAAAATGAATTATATTTTAAGTCATTGCATTGATTATAATTAATTTAATTCAATTAAATGCCAAGTTCATTGCAAAATTAGAGCCAACCGCTGCCATTAGCACTCCTTATATTAGCTGAGAATTTTCGTATAAGAATTCACTGAAGTCTATCATAATTTTAATAACAAGTATTTAATTTACCATTTTACTCATATTAATAAGTCAGTTCATGTTTTGTTGTATACTACTTCTTGATTATCATAAATAATAACAAAAAAATATTATAAATATTTAATTGTATCATACCAGTCTCAAGTGCCATGAAAAATGTAGGGTCTCTGAACTCAACTTAAATATCTTCTGAGTTCTATAAAATGTTCTTAGTCAAAATATACTTACATATAGAGCCAAGAGCATTTAATCAAAATCTGTTATGTCAAGCTAAATAGTCAATTGCTTTTAATTAAAAGTAGAAATTTTCCATTTAAAAAAAGTGTAATTTTAATTTTAATTTCCAACTGCAATTTTTAGAACTTATTCATCAATCTAAGTTATATTTGGTATTGAGGCCATAAATAAATTAAAATTGCATGTTTTAGTGTTAATTAAACTAAGTGAGAATATTTTTTTTTTAAAAATAAAATATTTGATAATTAAAACATATCTCAATTAGATAGCAAAAAAATAGAATGTTTATAATATTTGCAAAATAAATTGTAATAGAAGGGCAGATCATGTATTGTATTTCCTTTTTATTTTTTTGTATATCTTTAAGCGATTTAGAAAGAATATTTTATATGAAGAAAATAATGAAGAGCTAGCAATTTAATTTTTATTACTATTTTTACTTAAGTTAATTGTGATTGTATAATAAAATAAGAACAGAATTGGTACTTTAATTTCCTTAATTTGTTTGAAGTTTAAAAAAAGTACAACATTTTTATTTTATCTTAAAAAATCAAACATATTTGAGGCCATAAGATTATTAAATTCTAAAATCATTTCACCCGTTCGAGATAACTTTACAATCTCACAAGTCACACTATCAGACTGCTTTTTTAGTAAATCTTCTTTAGCTTAATCTTCATTGCTAATTGGTATTTGAATGTAAGGCACATTTTTATTCTCTTTTACATCAATAAAAATAGAATACTTTTTACTGTACAATTCCATCTTTTAATCATAAATCTAAACAAAGATTTAATATGTTTACACTTTCGTTTTAGACATTGGTTTTATAGTAACTTTATTGTTAGAGAATCTTATAAAATCTTAATATTATTCATCAACTTCGTAAATGAAATATATCCAAGATGTCAAGGGTACATTTAACTCGGGCAGATAATATATCAGCTTTGTGTTTTAGAATACTGTTTACTTTTCTATTTAAGTTTTAAAGTAAACTTATATAAAATTAACATAAATTAATAATAAAATTAATTAGTTTAGGTTTTATTAGATTGCTATAGATCAATTTAAAAAGGAAAGTCTTTATAGAAATCATTTAAAATTAAAATAACTAGATTATTTTAATATTTAGTTTGATAAAAAATATTTAAATCTACAATAAACAAAAAAATACACTTTTAATTTATAAAAATTTAAGAATTTGTGGGATTACTTATAAAACATTCTATTTTTTTAAATATAATTTAATTTTATTTGATGAAAATAATATTTTTTTAGTATCATAAAGTTAATGATAACTCTTATAATAAATATTTAGCTATAAAAAGTCATTAAAATTAGATTTTATTAATCAAGTTCTCAAATACAAAACTTAGTAAAAATAAATAAATTCTTTAATTAAATAGTTTACTTTAAATTTTAATTAAAAAATCATCGTTGATAGTTACTCTAACATTGAAGTCATATAAATCAATTTTAGCATCATTAGCTAACTTCTTATAAGAAAAGACATGAGCACAGTTTGTACTATTGTAACATTCATTTGTGCCAAATTATGCCATTTCTAAAACAGCTTCACCATTCAAAATATTATTAAAATAATTATTGATAATAAAACTAAACAATTTATGATTGGTATTGTTAAATACAAGACTCCACTCTATATCTTTATTTGCACAATTACTAAATAAATCGAAACTAAATGTGGTATTAAATACATTAAAATCTTTACAGAAATATTTTTTTAAAATTTCTCAATTTTTTAATATATCTCAATAGCTTCTTGAATTTGATTTTATGTTCTTATAAAAGGATTATCTGGGGGTAATTAATCGCTAACAATATTACTTTATTAGTTTAATTCAGGATAAACGCACAACTTCTAGAAACCTGCAGATATTAATGGCATGTTAGGATTAGAAGTTAAAAATATTTAAATTATTTACTTATAATTTATAAATAATAAGCTTAAATGTTGTAAGGCATGTCCATTGTAGTTATTTGATCATTTTAAGAGTTATAAAATATCATAAAATATTAAATAATTAATTAAAATAAAAATTGATAATTAAGATATTATTTAATAGTTAAACTTTATTTATAAATAAAAAAAGATTTAAAATTGATATTTAGAAAAATTACAAATGAATTCAAATTTTAACAAATTTAATAACTAAATACTTCATTAATAATTGAATTAAACATTGTAAGTAGAATCTCAAAAATTTAATATTGTAGGAATACATTCGATTTGGGAAAAAGAATTAAAATTAAAACTAATTAATTATTAATTACCTTCAGTTATGTTTTTGGAAAATGCCTCCAAACCCCAACAATATTATACTCTCTGGATAGCGCATTAAAAATGAGACGGTGGTTGTTATTGCTATAATGAATTTAACTCATCGCCCAAGCGAGAAAAACTTATCATACTATTTTTGGGAGTAAGCTCAAAATCAAAATATCTCGCTTCCTGGGATGATTCAGGAATATTGCCAATAATAAAGTCCAGCTAAAATTGCGGGATCTACCGTAGAATACATTTATTTTTGAATTTTAAGTCACTTTGGTTTTGATAACTGCCATGATTTTAATATTTAATTAATTTAATTTAAATTCATTTCCCCAAATCGAATGTATTCCTACAATAATAAAACAGTCTATTACTTATAGAAATTTAAAAAATTCTTTAAATTTAAAATATTAAATAAATTAATTATATTTTATATCCATTATTATTTTTCATATTTTTAAATCTCATTCAAAATATTTATTTTTAATTTAAGAATTTATTATTTTTTTAAGATATTCTTTTTTAAAGTTATCGTAGTTATTATATTCAAAATATTTGATTTATTATTGCAAAGATTTTTTAATTTCAAAGATTTTACAAAATATTTTCTCAATTAAAAAGTGTATATTTTTAAATAAATAATTTATATAATATATAATTATGAAACATACGCTATTTAGAGATTTTTATGTCCTATATTCTTGTATTTTTTATAACCATTAAAGCTTAACTTAATAATATATCTTATTAAATGTTCATCGATTTAGTAATTAAGACCATAAGAAAGCAATAATAATTAAATATACCAATTTTTGTTATATATTTGTTATATGAGGCATTTTTTACAGTCAAAAAGTCAGGTTCTTAGTTATATCTATCACAATATAAAGAATAATCTTCGTCTATTAAGTAGATTACTTGATGATTAAACACCTTCTAATTTTAATTAAAATATTAAATTATATCTAATCAAAAGAAAGAGATTTACCTACTGAAAATGATCTATTAATTTAATATTAATTTAATTAAATTATTATTTTAAGTAAAAATCTAAGGGCATTTGTGAAAATCTTGTTGCTTGGCACATTATCATATAATTAATAGTCAACAAACGCGTAATTTATATAAAACTTAGAACCTGTTGAATACCTTTTTACTTCAATCTCAATAATTAAATATAAATGTATTTATTATTAAAATCACTATGCTTTTCTAAGAAATGTAGTCTCAAAAATTATTTCTAATTTAATTTAAATATGCATTTCAAGAATAATTGTTATGATCACAATAAATTTACAAATTGATTTATTAAAAATATTTTAAGCATAAATTAATCAAATTATTATGTAAATTTGTGAGAAAAATTAGTCTTAACATGGTATTATATATATATATCTTTATATAAATATGGGTAAATATAATTAAATTAAAAACAATTAATTTATTAAATTTAGTCTCTAAATAAACCATAAAATTAAGAGTGAAACAACTTTTAAAGAAGAATATTTTTATTTTGAAATAAAATTATAAAAAAAATAAATTAGCTTAAATTTTGATTTTTATACTAATAGTAATTATATTTATATACCTATTATTAAAATTCTCCAGCATCGACTGCCTAAACACCAATCACATATAATTGAGGGAAATTTAACAATGATTTTATCTCATGGTATTTATTAGGGGTGTAAATACACTTACAAATATATTATTATTATTTAAATATTTATCTTATTTCACTATTTATTAAAAGTAGCTAACTTGTCAGCTGCATCGCCAGTAGTATTTGTTTAAGTCCATATAATCTCAAATTCATCTGTCATAGGCTACTAAGCGATCATTAAAATTGAATCATAAGTTTCAATAATACCTGGATTTTAATATTATATTAGTTTAAAGCTATATTAAATTTATTTATCAATTATTGGAATAGAAGGCATTAAAAAGCCAGAACCCCTCAACTAGATATTTTAGTGATTTGATTTTTAAGGTATAGTTTGAGTCTTATTAGGGTTAGTAGAGAATTTTGGCTACTTAACAATGAGAAATAGAATTTATAAAAAATTTAGGTCTTTCATAATGAGTAATAATTAAAATTACTGCTTATGCTTAGGTAAGCCACAAGTATTAATTTATCTAAGGATCCTGTGGTGAATTATGGAGCAATTGTCAAGTTCCTGACAAGAAGGCCTAAATTATTATGTACTTCTAATTTTCAGCTGATTAAGATCTTAATCCTGATCATAAAAACATCAAAAAAAAGAAGACTATTTTACTTCGATAACCGAACCTCTGCTATTAAAAAACTTATATATATAGGATTCATATTCTCTTTACTATCAAGCTGTCATGTGTACGTATTGCAATTTTCTAACATACAATTATACATTTAAACATTTCTAATTATTTAAATAGGAATTTTAATACTTTCAAGAATGTAATCACGACTTGACAGTAATTAAATATTTTACAGTGACTATTAAAATAATAATTTAGTTATATTTGTGCTAATATTCTTTTAAGCTTTTTATAAAATCTTTTAGTTGTAATTTAAATGTTTCAATTTAAAACCAATTCAGGTAACTGATTAAAAATTATTATGTTTTTCAATTTTTTTTAAAAAGCAAGTGTAAGCAAAATCTTTTTATATTTTAACCATTATTTATTACAATTCAAGGGAATCATATATATATATAGGATCTTTTTATTTTATTCAAAATTATGATATATTCTTCCTTTACACAAAGTTTGCAGCAACATTAGTTCCATTTCATTTGACAAATAGATTTATTTGATAAATTCTCTTGCTTACTGATAGTTTAAAATTTTCTCTCCCTTTCTGATAACTTTAAATTGATCATTTATTAGAAATATTTAAGATCCAGGTTTTCTTGGAAAATTATAAATCAAAGCTATTTAGAGAGATAGTGGTACTCTTACGGACCACAAGTGGGTCCGCTAATTACATAAATTACTTCTCTAGTATTTTGGAGAAAAAGAGAAACTTAACTTGTGAACATCTTATATGATTTCCCTAAAAACATAGCAAATATAGTTTTCTCTCTCTTCTAAGTTTTAGTTGTATTTTAATATAGGTGGTATTGCTTTACGAAATAAATTAATATAAAACTTTTGCATTAAAGTCAGCCTAGCAAATCATGTATAATTAAAACGACATATCTCTCTCATCATATGTGATAAATCGTGCCGCTAAGTAAGTCCTTTTAATCCTTTATCTAATAATTACCATTAAGTATTAATTCGGGAAAAAGATGAACTCCCAATTTATATACAGTTAAATTTAAGAAACAAGTAAATTATCAAGAATTTGCTAGTTTAAATAATTAATTTTTTTAATTTTCCGAATATAAAATTTAATTCTATAATTTACAATAAATAATATATCAGAATTAATTTTCCCAAAAATTTCATTCAATAAAAATAAATTAATTTACCAAAAATATAATTTCTGTTTTATATTAAACCTACAACATCCATAACTGTTACTAAGTAAACAATAATTAAAATTAATAAACCAAATAAACTAATTTTAAGTCCATTGTATTTCAAATTTAAATTAAAAATTATTGTTTAAATTACTCCAATAAATGTTAAGAGCAAATAATTTATTTTATAGAGATTTAAGATATACTTATAAAAAAAACATGAATTAATATATAATGAAATAAATAAAAATATTTGTTTAAAACTATAATTAATTAAAGTGTTTTCTTACAATAATTTTTAGCAGAAAAATTATGGACTAAAATTGTTTAGACTATTCAAAAAATTTATATAATCATTATTATTGAAAAAATGATAAAAGAGTTATAATAATTGCAAATGTAAATTAATTATAATATAATAATCTTAAAAAATGAGCAATAGTTTTCTAGCAGCACGATTGCGTTCTTGAACCATGCTTTCTATATGGAGAAATTTTTCAGTCACTAGATGAATTGGAGTGAGAAACAGGCATCAGTGGGATTACTCAGTGGAGGATGATTACTACGAAAGAGAGATGACCATGCTCGAGACCAGACATTTACCTCAACCACTTCCTGAAGATTTAAGACACAAAACTCGCGCAAAAACGCTAGAGCAGTCACTGGAATTCCTCTACTGTATTGAGGTATCATCTATAGGAAAGCAACTGTAGCTACTGAGACTTCCTCTAATCCTAAATCAGACCTCTCACATTCAATATTCCATCTAACAATAACATTCAAAGTAAAATAAAAGCGCCCTAACTAACTCAGTATTACAGCACATTAATATGATCAAAAATACGCAGATTATCTATGATGCTTACTTACGCAATAATTACTCATAGTACTAAACTAATTTTCTAAACTATCAATAAAATAAAAACTGTTTCATATACATCTATTTCTTCTCGATATATTTATCTCATGTATATTTTACTTATTCAATCACTTTATTCATTCAAAAATTAGTCATATTTATAAATTGAAAAATTAAATAGATATTTATCATTTTCATGTCAGTTATTTATTTAAAGAGATTTGAAATTCAAATTATAATGCATTTTCAGGTAAATACTGTAAAACTTAGATAGACTCCTTTCATTTTTTGAATATATTTCTGGATCATAGCAGAAAGCGAGATACTTTGATTATGTACAAACTTAAAAAAAGGATAATAAATTTTGCTGACACATGTACATTTTGATCAAATCATAACAACTGTGTGATTTTAAGAAAATTTAGCTATCTAATGAGAATAATGATAAAATCAGTTGGATAAATTTTCCAAAAACTTATCATAAAGTAATTAATTTTAATTTAAATATTTTAGATTAAATCGTTAATATTTATTAAATTATTACCAAATGTATTATTGCTGCTATTCATAGAATAGGGATTTACATTTAATTTGTAAAATATAAAATAAGTTTAGTCTGCACTTCTATAGGTAGGACTCTAATAATCTCCTATTTAAAAAATTAGTATTAATATGCGAGTAAAAATTATATTAAAAATTTCAATTTAATGCTTTATATTTTATATTAAAAATTTTGATTTTTTTATGCATAAAACGTAGTTAATTTACAAATTTTTAGCCATAAATTTATCATCGAAGTTTTTAAATCAAAAATTTCGTAGGAAAATTTAATGTTTTATATGATTGGTTTTGTATAATATAAATTAACTATAAAAAGCAAGAAAAATAAAAAGTTAAAGAGAAAGAAAGTCTGTTTAAAAATGTTTGATAACTATTTTTTATTTAATTAAGGATATAATTTGTAACTTGGTAATTTATAAATTGAATATTTGGTATATGACTTGTCATACTGAATTATTATTTTCTTTGTAAATATAGTAGGTCAAGACAGTAAAATCTATTACACTAATTTTCAAAAAAATTCTAAAATTTATAGTCTCTCCCAATAAAGTAGAGACGATCATAAGATTATTTATTAATATTTGATATAAAAGCATAATAAAATAAGAAATTTGAATTAAATATTTTTATTATTTAAAGTTTCATAAAATTTAAATAATTTTCAAAAAAGAATTTTGAGCTAATTGATAAATTATGATAAATTTTTTGAGAGTTATTAATGGAAAATCTTTATATTTAAAAATCAGCTATTATTGTAGAAATAAATTTTAATTTGGAAATTTAATTATAAATTAATTTATTATAAATCAAAATCGTGGCAGTTACATTTGGCCAATTTAAACGATCTTGGGCTCATTCGATAGAGAATTCAAAATTAGCTGGACTTTACTATTGGCGGTACTATTTTATCGCATCCCTGGAGCGAGATAACTTGAGTTTAATGTGAGGGTATAATTTAGTGAATTAAGAGGCTTTTAATTAAAGTGAAGTTATCTCGCTCTCTCAATGCGATAAAATAGTACCACCAGTAATAAGGTCCAGCTAATTTTGAATTCTGAGCCCAAGATCGTTTAAATTGGCCAAATGTAACTGCCAAAAATTTGCAATAATATATATTTAATCTTAATTATTTTTTTCCAAATTCAAATGTATTTCTACATTAATAAAATTATTAATAATATTTGGTATTATTATCTATTAAAATCTATCTTATAAAATACCATTTTATTTAATGGGTTTAGTATTAAGCCCAGAGTGGATAATCACTTTCTATGTAGTAGGAAATAAACAGTAATTGAGGTTTTTATAAAATATATATGGCAAATAATGTATAATTTTATATTGAGGATGGGGAGAAGTGTTTATTTGGCCTGCTAAATATAAAAATCCTCCTGATGTTGAGAGTTTTAATGTATAATTAATAAGAATACTTATATTTAGTTTTGTAAATTTAATATAGCTATAGTGATGAGTCCGCTATTTATACTATTAAATTACATATTAGCTATAGTCACATAACTTATGTCTGGTTCAAATCTTAAAAACCCTATAATATTTGATCCAGAAACACTAGATATTCAAAACCCCAAAACCCCTTAATGAGTTTTATATGTGTTTTGATTGATGAGGGTAATGTTGGGGATTAGAGTTTATTTGAGCAAGGAAGTATCATTTTTACTCTAGTTATGAAATTTTGAAAATTTAATATGATCATCATTTTAATACTCAACTTATATGTTTTCATATTTATATTCATGTTATAGCATTTTTATTAAAAAAAGATAAGTTTGAGAGACATTTTTATCTGTTTTACATTTTTTTCATAAGTTATAACTTTTCCTGATCGTTTTTATCAATTTAGATGATTGCATCTTTTTTAAAAATTGGCATTTATGCACAAATATTTTTGAAGTTTTCACAAGAAGTTATTTACAAAATAAATTCAACACTTTCATTCCTTTTAGCTTGCATTCTTTATTATCATATTTTCTTCCAATAGAAAAAAAGATTGGTAACATAAGTAAAATTTAAATGAAATATATGTATAAAATGAGTGATTTTAAGGTGATTGATATCAACAATCATGTAATGATTTAGTTCCAGAAGTTTTATAAATGGAAATTAATCTTAAAATTTTGTATTTCTAATTTCTATTAATTTTAGGACACCTATCAAATATGGGTATCTTATAGGAGGTCAACCCTGTAAAGAGAAATGGAGAAAGTTTGCAAAAACTGTATCAAATTTCAGAGATAGATTTCCATTTTAACCAATTAAATTCCATTAAATTAGTACTAAATTTGTTTTAATTTAATTAGTACCGGTACTAAATTTGTTAAATTTTAATTGGTTCAATTTAATAGTACCAAAACTTAATTAGTACCTAGTTTTAAATTAATGAGGTTTTAATGGAAAAGTTCCAAAATGGTTCAAAACCTAATTGGTACCAGTACCAATTTGAATTTTTTCTAAGTTGGTACCAAAACATTTAAAAAAATGGAGTTCCTAAAAATTAAAAGAAGATGCTTTCATAAAATTAGCTTTTCTAATTAAATAATCAAAGCAAACAATTAATGTACTATCATTATAATTTTCGTAATGAAATAATTTCTTCATAGCATTTATGTAGATGAAGTGATGGTAAATAATAAAATATTAAATATCTCAACCATGAAAATGATAAATAACATTGAATCTAACAACAAAAATGAAACAAATAAAAAGAAACCCTAATCCCCAACATTACCCTCATCAATCAAAACACATATAAAACTCATTAAGGGGTTTTGGGGTTTTGATTGCAGCATAGAATCGTTCATAATTATTATAAGTTACCAAAGAATCCATTCTTATCACATAATTATTTAAGATATTAGCAGTATACAAACTGAATTATAAAAAATTTAATTATCAAGAATAATAAACTTAGATTATTTTGTGAATTTAAACATTATTGTCAAATATAAAAAGTAAACTAAATAATTACCTTTTTCAAATAAAATAAAATTTAACAAAAAATATTAATATAAAATGTCAAAGAAAAAATTACAAAATCTTAATAGTATATATTCTTTTATTCGCATATCATGCGTAAAAGAGTTATTAATCTAAATAATTTTATATCTTTGTTTATTATTTCGTAAAACTGAAACTCGAAAGATGATTATAATCTATTGTGCCTAAAATTATATTGTCGAGTAATGAACTTGTAGGAAGTTTTTGTAAAGTCACATAGATTTTCGATTAATTAAAATTCCCATATTTTGCATTTGTAAACTCTAAATTAATTATAAAAATAATAATAAATAAAAAATCTCATACTCATTAACTTGAATTGCATCTTTAAGGTTAATATTTTCATCTATAATTGCAATAAATCCGCTTTCACTGTAAAAAATAATTTTTATTAATTTTGGCATTTTAGATTAAATTAACAATATAAATGTCTTTTTATCCGGCAATCAATATTCTTTCAAAAGCCGTAGTTAATAATAAAATTCATAGATATAATCAAAATATTTTTATAAATTAGTTAACCCTTAACCTCTAACTACATCAAAAGTGTTTATTTATGGATTAGCTAGAGCCCCTAAATCCAAAATCTTAGGGTAGGTTCCAAAACAGTTAACTCCATTTTATTAAGCTGCACAATTAAATATCCTTAGCCTATATATTATTAATTAAATTAAAGTTAAAATTTATAGACGTTAAATAATTCAATAAAATCCTTTGCTTTTTTAAATGAGTCATCTCAAAAAAATTGTAACTGTTGTTTAAAAGTAAAAACAAAAATACCAGTTCTATATATATTTTTTATATGAAATGAAATCTTAACTCAGACCATACCCATGCATTTCAGATTTATAATTAGTTTATCGATTAGAAGGAACGGCTAGTATGACAAACACTCACCCCCCATAATGTATACTTTTGAAGATGTATTCTGATAGAACTAGACCTCCTGAACAAAGTTTTCTTAAGAACTAGTCGTACGCGGACCATAGTTTTTGAGATTACCCACTTCCTATGTCAAAAAATCATATATAAAATCAAAAAATTTGGCATTAAAAAATTTTGGAAAATTTTCTTAAAAATATTAAAATTGTCATAATCTGATAAATTTTGGTATGTTTGTCAGCGAAAATGTTTTTTACCTTCAGTTATCATTCTATTGTATTTTCATTTTTAATTTTAAGTCAGAATTTTATAATAAATATCAAAAAAATAATAATTTTAGCATATTAACGATTATAATAAAATTTTGACTTAAAATTAAAAATGAAAATACAATAGAATGATAACTGAAGGTAAAAAACATTTTCGCTGACAAACATACCAAAATTTATCAGATTATGACAATTTTAATATTTTTAAGAAAATTTTCCAAAATTTTTTAATGCCAAATTTTTTGATTTTATATATGATTTTTTGACATAGGAAGTGGGTAATCTCAAAAACTATGGTCCGCGTACGACTAGTTCTTAAGAAAACTTTGTTCAGGAGGTCTAGTTCTATCAGAATACATCTTCAAAAGTATACATTATGGGGGGTGAGTGTTTGTCATACTAGCCGAAGGAACTTATTAAAGCCCTTTAAAAAAAGTAATTTTCTTAGAATTCACAAACAAGTAAATATTGTTAGAGATTTACTTACAAAAACATAGTATTAAAAATAAGTATTATTTTAAAAATATATTAATGTCATCTTAGAATTATTAACTCAAAAAATCATAATTTTAATTTAGTTAAAATAAGAATACGGAGTGAGGTTTCCTACCTTTATTTGTAAAATTGATTTTATTTTCCAAAAATTATAGAAAAAGTAATAATAACTAATTTAATTTCCTCCCCCTAAATTAAACAAATTTTTATTATAAAATTTTAAATGTTTACAACAATTCCTTGTCTTCTAAACTATTAATATATATATATATATATATAAAAAATACAATTATTAAAATTTTTTATGTATTTTCATGTAATAATATGAAATTTTTTTCAATATAAAGAGTTAGTGAATATTTATATAGTAAAATTCGTCAACTGATGACAATAATATGTTTAACAATTGATAACAATTAATTTTAAAGGTATGTGGCTTGGGAATTTTGAATGGAGCAGGAAAATTTCCCCTCCAAAAATATTCAAAAATTGTTAGATATATAAAATGTGAAGTATTTTTTATGCTTTTATATAAATAATTTACCTGAATATTCTCAATTATTTGCAATTTATAAACAAAATACACAATTAGTTTTATATTTTGTTTATAAAATAATAAATTAAATCCTTTTTTAATTAATCTTATTTTTGTAGTTCATATGATTTATATCTTTTCTGTAAAAGTTACTTTCCGCATAGTTTATTACAACTTTAATAATATATAATAATTGTTTGTATTTTATTTAAAATTTATGCATTAAATAATATCAACATTAATGTTAAATATTGTATTATTCATAATTTTTAGAATTTTAAAGTAAAAGTTATAATTAAATAATTGTTAAATATATTTTAATATATTGAGATCAAGTAATATTTGAATACATTCTTATTCTAAAAGTTGGTTTTTCTAATTTGCTTTAATTAAAAAATAAGTTTTTGTTTATCCATAAACTTATTATATATAATAAGCAATAGTTTATTTTCCTATAAAGTTTAGTAGTTTGTTTTTCGAGTAATTCTTAGAAAATTTATTGAAAAAAATTAAAACCTCTCTTTTTTTAATAAAATATACTCGATATTATATAGCATATTTTAGTTTCTAAAAATGATAAAACTACATTTTATTCTATATTTATACCAAAAAGTATCTTATCCCAGAATCACAATTATATACACAAATAATATGACCACTTTAATCTTTTAATTTAATCATTTATCGACAAAATTTGTTCAATTTTTAACTTTAATAACCATATTGTTTCAATATTTAGTTCAGTTTCATGGTAGCAGTAAATTGAGAGGAAAATAAAAAATTTTCTTATTATTTTTAAAAACTTTAATAATTATTTATTCATCAAAATCACCGATATATTTTCCTTATTAATATTTAAGAAGTCTATCAATTATTTTAAAATGAAATTTGAGGCTAAATGATTAGTTTAGCGTATCGCTGCACATTAGGATTAAGTATCCCTATGTGTTATTATGTTAGGGGTTTAATTAAAAAGATAACAAGAAATAATTAATAATCAAAACAAAGATGACTCTATCCAGACAGTTATTGTATAAAAAAATGTAATTTAAAAATATACCTTACAATAGATTTATAATTTATTAAAAAACGTTGGCAGTTGAAATTGTCCAATTTCAACTCCCTCATTCTCATATGATGAAGAATTAAAAATTATAGTGAGACTTTGCTGTTGACGGAATTATTTTATTACACCTCTGAATAACTTAAATTATATTGGTGGGTTAAAATCATTTGAATAAACAAGTGTTTAATTACATTTGAGTTAATAAAAAATAAAAATTATTAGTCCCTCCTATATAAAATAGATTTAATTTAAATTGTCAATCAAATAAATTCCAAAACCGTAAAATAAACAAATTCAACATCCAATATTGGGATTATTCTATATTTTTTGAATTAGTTTTCCTAATTCTAATTTTATTATAATGTATACCCAACATTATAATATATTCCTGTTGTTTTACTATAGAAAATTTAAATACATTTTTTAGTGATAACATTTTTTAATTAAAAAAAGCATAAATTTGGGATCTTATTTTTCATTGAATAATATATTGAAAAATATCAACTTTTAATTACTTTATAAAATTAATTAAATGTTTTCCAATTTAGTAAATTTATAATATCACGCGTTTAATTTTGATTTTTTTATAAAATTTATAAAATATGATATTTATAATTCTTATATTCTCAAATCAAATAATTTTACAAATGTTTCTCATTATGATTCCTAAATTTATATCTGTTATAATGCTGTTTTTTTTAATAAAATATTCACACAATACCAAATAAGAGAAGGAAAATTTGCTTTTTTATATCAAATTAATTTATAATTTAAAAATTGAATAATTTATATGTTTATTTCATTAAATTAGTAGAAATTATTAGCACTTACATTTTTAATATTGTAATTAAGAAAATATATTATCGTAAATTTACCATAGGATAATTATTTTTGCTTTAATACTTTTACTATAAAATTACCCATTATTTTTTAATTAATTTTACTTAATGAGTAAAGTTATTTGTAAAATAGTTATTCTAGGAATACATTTGATTTGAGAAAATAATAAATACTATATAAATAAATATTTTAATTCGAGGCAGTTAACTTTCTTGAAACCTAGATAAAATGGTACTTGTTTGAAAAAGAATTTAAAATTAGCTGTAATTTAATATTGGTGGTACCTCTGTATCGCATTCCTAAAGCGAGATAAAACGAGTTTGATTTCGGCATTAAAATCCACTATACATTTTACCCAAAAATAAACTCGTTTTATCTCGCTTTAGGAATGCGATATAGAGGTACCATCAATATTAAATTACAGCTAATTTTAAATTCTTTTTCAAACAAGTACCATTTTCTCTAGATTTCAAGAAAGTTAACTGCCACGAATTAAAATATTTATTAATTAAGTATTTATTATTTTCTCAAATCAAATGTATTCTTACAATATTAGGTTATTATAATATATAAATGAAAAAGATAATAAGTCAATACGAATTTTATATTAATACATTATTCCTAATTTAAATATGTTTCTTGACAACTAATCCATAGTATTGTGGGGAAACTCTCTATCCAAAATACTGAATAATTTTTAATTTTATTTTTATATATTATGATTAGTATATAAAATATTTTGCTATTTATAATAATAATTTTTATTCATCTATTATAAGGTAAATTTTTTCGATTGCAAAAAAATAAGAATTAGCTAAAATAGCATATTTTGAGTAAATTAATTAGTAAATCAAGGTTACACATTTCTCTATATTTATATTAATATTTTTCTATATTTAGGTACTTTACCGCATTTAAGCTGTTTTGCGGTAGAGTACCTTAATAATATTAATTAAAAAATTAATTAAATTTAAATGTTATAGTTAAAAGTGAAATAATTTCTCTATAAAAAGTAATATATAAAGTAAATAATTTTAATAAATTAGAATAATTTATAATTTAATATTTCAAGAAACTAAAATCTTTACGTAGAGTTGGAAAATAAGGCAATATTTTTAATTTATTCCTCCTTGTTTTTATAATTAAAAATTATATTACTTTTTATAGAGAAATTATTTCACATTTAACTATAACATTTAAATTAAATTAATTTAATAATTAATATAATTAAGGTACTCTACCGCAAAACAGCTCAAATGCAGTAAAGTACCTAAAAATAGAAAAATATTAATATAAATATAGAGAAATGTGTAACCTTGATTTACTAAACTAATTTACTCAATATGCTATTTTAGCTAAATGCAAAATACAGATTAGAATAAATATTGAATGTTAATGTAGTCCTTAACTATAGCTTAAATTCCTCTTCATCACCATAGTCATCATCAACTTTAACTTTTCTTGCTTTCTTTGATTCCTGCAAGATATTCCCTCTTATTCCTGATGTAGTTGCCTCCAAATTCCTCTGTACTTTTAATGATTTCTCTTAAAACTTGGCCACTTCTCGATTTGAGAACCATATCTTCAATTTCCTTAGAGAGAACGAGAATCCATTATGTTTAGTGGAATTTTAATAAATTTGGAGATATTTAAATTTAAAATATGCATATTAAAACTTTTTAAGTTTTAATGTATTTTGATTAATGTTTGTACTAATAGTTTTAATCTCTAGAGAATATTTAATAGAGATGTCTTAATTAATCAAAATACATTAAAACTTAAAAAGTTTTAATATGCATATTTTAAATTTAAATATCTCCAAATTTATTAAAATTCCACTAAACATAATGGATTCTCGTTCTCTCTAAGGAAATTGAAGATATCGTTCTCAAATCGAGAAGTGGCCAAGTTTTAAGAGAAATCATTAAAAATACAGAGGAACTTGGAGGCAACTACATCAGGAACAAGAGGGGAATATCTTGCAGGAATCAGAAGAAAGAAAGAAAAGTTAAAGTTGATGATGATTATGGTGATGAAGAGGAATTTAAGCTATAGTTAAGGACTACATTAACACTCAATATTTATTCTAATCTGTATTTTGCATTCTTATTTTCTTTCAATCGAAAAATTCTACCTTATAAATTTTTATAGGTTAAAATATAATTTCTTAATTAATAAAAAATTTACCAAGTAAAAAGCAATTTAATAAGTAATTGCATTTCAATAAAAATAAGAATTTAATTAATTTTTTTAAAATAAAAAAATTCAAATTTAAATTGAAGATTTTTCATATAACTCTCAAAATAATATTTATTATTATTTATATACTTTAAACAACATTTGAAAATGATGGTTTTGAACTATAATAAACACGTTATATTTCCCTAAATATCACATTTAAAATAAATAAATTTTATATTGGCTGAAATAAAATTTATTTTATATTGGATCTTCCAAGTACATTGCTGTAACTATTTAAACTTATTACTTAATTATTAAATTCCAATTTATTTTTAACTAATTAAAAAACATGAGATTAAAGAAATTTATGACAAAATTAATAAAATAAATTATTTTGTTTTTAATAAAAAAGTTAGTAATTCGAAATAAAAATAGCTGCAGCATTTCGTATATATTTCAATGATTTTAAATTATTTAAATTAGTTAATAATGATTAAAACATATATAAAATTATTATAGCTCTCATTTATAATTAACCCATTTACTTTGATACATATAAATATTTAATAATTGGTGTTACAGAAAATTAAATAAAAACAAATGTGTGTCTTTATTATTTTTATTTATTGCTCTATGAAAATAAATACTGTCTCTTAATTAAGATATATAATGAATTAATTAATATTATATTACCTAAAACATATCACATAGTCAACGATTTAGCCTCCTTTGATTTAATCAATCTTTTTAGTGAAGACAGCGTTATAATTTGAAATTATCTTATTTATAAGAAAAGATAAAATAATTAAATAAATTAATGTATCTCAAATATTTACTCGGTTTTAGATAAAAAACTTAAATAAAAGTAAATATCACTAAAAAACTATTTCAATGACGAGAATGAATAATTATAATTTTTCAAAATATAATAAGTAAATATTAAATCTTTGAAGGAAATTTCAAGTGCATTTTTTGTAAGATATTTTTTGCAAAATTAAAGAATTATATGTTTTATATTAAGAATGGAATTTTTAGGAAAGAAAAAACTCTTTTGTATTTGATGAAATTTTCTCCAAAAATGTTGAGTTAAATATTTATTATTGAAATCCGATAATAGGGTTTGAATTTTATATTTCATGATAATATAATAAGTTTAGTTTTAGCTTATATAGGTAGGACTTTTATAAAACCCATTTTAATAATATCTATGATTGAAAGTGTCTAAAATATACTTAATAAATATATATATACCTTTCAATATCATTGCATATTTTAAATTTATTAAACCAGCTTATCATATAATTATTTTGCTTAAAATAATATTTGTAATCAAAATTAACCAAAGCATCTACTCCATTAAAATTATCTATTAAGATAAAATAATTGTAGTTAAAATAATCATATATATAGTTAACAATTGTGTAATTTTAAATTACGATAAGAGAACCATTTATCATTTGATGATTCAAAGTTTATATATTTCTGATAAAATGCTCGCACATTTGGCTTTGATTACATCATAAGATTTATTTATAAAATTAAAGTGTAAATCAGACTAAAATGTTAATCCAAAATACCATAATACAGTAAAAAATTACGAAAATTGTTGTTTAAATAGAGGGAAAATTAAAATTTATAACACGATAATTTAATTTCAAACTATCATTCAAAACCCCAAAACTCTTTCAGTAGTTTGATTGAGTTTTTGATTGATAAAAGTAGACTAACAGTGCATACTTTATTAAGGTTTTAATAGGGTGTATGTAGGGGTTTAATGTTTAAATATTATTAATTTAAGTGAGTATATGCGAGGTTTGAGGTCTGTTTATGACACTGAGTATATAGATTTAATGTTTAAGTTGCGTTATGGATGTGATGAATATTATGATAAACTCAAGCCAGCCTATCCTTAATTACACGTCTATAGCAAGGCTACTCCATAAATCTCCTGCTACTGTTAGGTCTCACTGTCTATTAGCATTGAATTTAAAGAGATAGCAGCTTAATTCTAAGCCTAAAAGACCTCTAAAGTTTTAGCAGCATCATATTGATTATCTCATTAATGATAAGACTCTTAAATACTGGGCTCACTTCTCTCTGGCCTAGAGAGCTGTGATGTTTCATCGCCAATTTCCTGAGCTTCATATCTCTGCTTAATCGATAGCTAACATATATAAAAAGAACGGAATATCTTACAAGACAGTCAATCGCATTAAGAGAGTGATTGACTTTAATGTTCCATTTTATAAGACTAATTTAAATTATATATTTGATTAAATGCAGAGGTCTTAAGAGCATAATATAAAGTTCATATACGCTGATGAAGCTGTATTTACATTTAATACCTTTATATCAAAGTCTTGGTACAAGAGGTATAGTAATATAGAAGTTTATGACTAAAAGGTTTAGGTTTAAACTAATGCAATACTTGGAGGAATAAGCGAAGATAATGGTCTCGAGACTTATGTTATCCATCCTCGCTCAATAAAGATCGATTAATACATTAAGTTCCTAAAATAGCTTAGAGATAAGTACGGCGACTAAGAGATTATTTATGTTTAGATAACTTATCTGTCCATAAAACTAAAGGGGTATGAAAGGCTACTACAAGAAACTTTTACTATATCACTTGATGCACGACTTGAAGATAGATACAGTCGATTTTATTAAGAGTGGTGCTAAGAGAGTCAGCGATGATAAAGCTAAAGTATGCGCAAGAGAAGGGAGATTTTGTGTATATAAATAAGTTTTAGATTTAAACGAATGAATAAGTTCACATATTAAATTTGCCCGTAAAGGGATTTGGCTTCTCTTTCTTTTCTTCCTCTTAAGGCTTGCTTGGGCCCATGTTTCTTCTCTTAGTGCCAGCTCCTGCATCTATATTCATCTCGTCTGGCTTTTAAAAATCTTTGTAGAGTCTCTTGCTCAATTCATGCTTTACCTGTGATTTTCTCTCTCTCTTTTTAATTTGCTGCGCTCTTTCATCAAGTAAATAGCAGTGCCATTTTTTCTATAAAGTTAGAAGACTAAGCTTACTAAAGATGAATGGATGCTTCTATAGTTCCTAGCCAAGTTTCGCTGATTTTTATTCCCTGCTTCACTTTTTCTTCAGGAGAGATGCTCTTTTCTTATGAGCTTCTTAAATTACTTCATTTAAGTAATAATAATAATAATTAGATCACATTGAGGTCTCTGGGGACCCCCGATCTCAAATTTGTTTAATATTAGTAAGGGTCAACCCCTTTTATAAGTTCAAGTGTTATAAGTTAATTTGGGCATTAACTATTTCACTAAAAATTCTTAATTTTCTTCTTCTCTGTCATCTTCTGAAGCCATTTCTTTTTCTTTTTGTTTTTCTTTCTCTGTCTTTTCTTGATCTGAAAGGTAGGCTGTTTAAATTTTGGAAGAGATAGACCAACGTTGAATTTTTCTTGTGAACTTTGTTTTTTTATCGTTGGTGAGAAGCACTCTCTCTTAAAAGCTTCTTAATAGTAGCTCTTCTTAATATATGGAGCTAAGTTAGTTCAATAATTAGATTTCCCATTTTTCTAATTTTGGGTCTAAATTATTGTTTTTTGAGTCAATGAGTCTTTAGAGTAATTTGTATCTTATGTCTTATTTCATTGTTTGAAGCATGTTACTTTCTATTAAGACTTGCTTGACTTTATTTGTTTCTAGTAGGATATCTGGTTTAATTCCTTAGTACATAAGTATGTGTATGAGGTTTATATCTTCAATTGAATCTTTGATCAGATTCTGAGCAGTTTCTGTTCTGGTGGAATTTCTGATATCCTCTTCCCTATTTAGTACCTCTAAATTGGTTGAGGTATTTAGTACCTGTGGTATTACCTAGTTAGATTTCTTTGGTGATTCTTCACATATCTTGGAAGTTAATACGAGTGATTCCTCCAATATCTTTGTTAGGTAAGGTGGTACTGTTGATCCTAAGTCCGATTAGGTACTGGTGTTACATACCTATTCCGGGTTTGGTAAATTGGATCTGTTAGAATTGTAGAATTGAGGTTTGTACTTGGGTGCCTGTGTAGTAGTAGTTTTAGTTATAGAGGCAGATGATTCTATGATCACTTAGGCGCTTGGTGGTACAACAGTATCGGGTTTTGGTATAGGGGTCTCTGGGTGATGTGTTTTGAAGCTTTTTTCTTCTGAGACAGTTTAAGGTTTCTATAGTATCTTCTTTTGTAGTACAGTTGTTCTCTTTCGAAAGCTTAGTAAGCTTCTTCCTCATCTACTTCCTCTTATTCATCAGAGATCCAATCGTCTTCTGATGTCGAGTTGAGGTTGGGTTTCTTTGAAGTTCTGGCTAGGAAATTTTAAGCAAAAGTACTTAGATCCATTTGTTGGTTTTTGAACTGTTCCTCATCAATTAGGATCTGTTTGTAACTAAACTTGTTAAGTTAAGGTTGAGTTATCCTTTGGCCAAGTTCGAAAGTTCGGTTTAGGTTGTGGGTGCTTTGTTTGTTTAGTATCTAATAGTACCTATCATCCATGTCCTAAGAGGAGTCCTAGTTGGAACTCAACTAATTCTTACTGTATTTAAAGATGTGTTAACTGTCTTTTATGATCATATGTTCATCAGAAGAATAGCTGCTAGTTTCCCAGCAGCGTTCCCTTTGCTAGCCCTTATGGACTAGATTGGGGAGAGAGTTCTGGATAGACTTGGTAAGGATTCGTTACATTTCGACCCCAGAGCAAGTTTCTATCTAATTTAATATTACTTCATTTAAGTATTCAGGTTTCAGAGTTCCAAGGACACCAAAGAAGAAGTTTCTCTCAGGCAACTTATTAGAGAGTTGCAGCTTTGATGGAAGGTAGAGAGCAACATCTGGATCACTCATAGCATCATCATAGAGGTTTGTTACTGAAATTTTAGGGTAGTTAGGTATCTCGATCATTCTGATTTCATTAGACTTAAAAGCTTTTTTCTCTTCACTTAGCAATGCTTTTAAGAATGATATTTTTGTTCCATCCAGTGTTGGTAAGAACAATCCAACTATAGTTAATAAGTTATTTATAAGTTAAAACTTACCTTGCTATACCAAGTATCTGTAAAGGTCTTCTTTATTTCTGAATTTTTCTATTAAATATTGAGATTAAATTCTCTTTATAGCATCATTCATAGATTCCATCTTGCTTCATGTTTCTATAAATGTTTTTGAAATTTAAAATTATGGGTATCCATTCTAAACTTACTAAAATTTTACTACTAAATAGGGAGATCCACTTGGAGGTCAAACTGAATCAGATAAATAGATAAAGATGGAGGAACCTTCTCCAAGTTTCAAAGATTGACTTTCATTTTTATCAAACTTTCTCCATTAAATTGCTCCTAATAATAATTAATTTAATTAGATACTCCTAATTTATATAAAACTTATTTAGGAGGTTAAATTAAAGTTCAAAACCGTATTAGGTGGTGCATTAAAAAAATTAAATTTTTAAACTTACCCTCCTAAATTTACGAGAACAGATTTAGGAGCACCACCTAACTTCCCAAAACACATTTAGGTGCATTTTAATGTATAAAATGGATGAAATAATATATAAATTATCTCAAAATTTTAGAAGAATAAAACTAATGTCTTTCACTCTGTTCCTATTAAACCTCTCTATATCTTTGAGGATATGATCTTACTTTTGTATAAAGGTAGAATTTAAACAGCTTATATAATTATTAATAGTATTTATAAAATGAGCGGCAACCTACTAAGAAAAGCGGCATTGCTTGGCATTAGCCAGCAGAAACTTTCTTTCATGAATCAAAAGAAAATTGATACTTGTGATGCCTCTACCTAATATGAACGTGAAATTCTCAAACCTTAGGTCTCAGACTTTGAATAACAATTCAGTTGTTAAATAGAAATGCAGAGCTAAGAAATTCGAAGAGTGTGAGAAGAACTTCACTTATAAATCTGCTCTTAAGCGTCATATCTTAGAGTAGAATTCTAACAAGCCTAAACTCTATCTTAAGCATGATAAGATAGATGGAAAATATTTTTGCCCTTATTGCAATAAGCAATATAATCATTCAAGAGATTTAAAAGTTCAACTACTTTAAAACCATCATGGCAAGAAGTTTTAATCATAGATCCTGAAACTGGTGAGGTCTTCCTTCAAAAAAGAAAGCCAAGAGACCCTTTAGAATCTTTGAAACAAAGAATTAAGAAAGAAAATAAGCTTATTAAAGCAGTGAGAAACCTTCCAGCTTCTGAGATAGTGAAAATCACTTTGAA
Source organism: Oxytricha trifallax (assembly GCA_000711775.1). Lineage (NCBI taxonomy): Eukaryota > Ciliophora > Spirotrichea > Sporadotrichida > Oxytrichidae > Oxytricha > Oxytricha trifallax. The sequence continues at coordinate 59,060 of ARYC01002338.1, forward strand.
GATACAAGCACTAAAGCTTCCAATTTTAAATGTAATTGATCTTAAAGAATGAAAGGAAAGTTATCTTATACTTGAGGACAAGTTTGAGTAAAAGGTCATTACTGATAAGCAGTTCGCATACAAGATTTATCCATTCAACTACTTTAAATGCGATGACAAGTATCAAATGGAATTTGTCAATGAGTACTAAGCTCTTACTAAAGCAAGGGATAGACACTGCAGATTTATAATTAAGCTCGATGCAATACTGCTTGCTCAAGATCATGTTGCTTTTCGCCTTCCTCTATATATAATGACATTAAGAGACTACATTTAAGATTAAAGAGTTCCAAAGTAGATACCTTTTATTCTTACAAATGTTTGCAAATGCATAGAAGAGCTGCACAGTTTGGGGTATGTTCACAAAGACTTGAAGCCTGAGAATATTATGCTTGACTTTTCACCTCTCAGAGTAGTAATAATTGATTTCAATAGATAATAAAGAGTTGAAGCTTCAGGACTTGGCAACGTTTATGGTACTCCTGGATACTTTCCAGAAAGGGAGGACTGGAGAGATGGTGATATTAAGTGGGATGTATGGGCTCTAGCAGCAATTATTGCTGAATGCGATATGCAAAGAAATGATTACTATAGCTGTAAGAGAGAGAAAGATTCAAAGCAGAGAATACAGCAATATCTAGACTAGAATAAGATAAAAGGTAAAATGAAAGATATGGCTGAGCAGATTATCTTAAGACCAAACCACAGAGCAGAGCAAACAATAGACTAGATGATCAACTGGATAGGAGATATCAAATTTAGAAAATTAGCACATGATGCCAAGGTATAGTTTGAGTGAATAGTAAAAATAAAATCCTCTAATACACACTTCTATACATTACATTTTTAACATTAAACCCCTACATAAACCCTATTAAAACCTAATAAAGTATGCACTAATAGTCTACTTTTATCAATAAAAAACTCAATCAAACTCCTGAAAGGGTTTTGGGGTTTTGATTATAAGCAAACTTTGTTTACTATTAAAAATGATATTTAAAAAAATTATAATTTTAAAAATATATTTAAAGTGAAATGATTATTTATCTTTTGGTAAATTAAACTAAACAGTTTTTCAATAATATTGTAGGAATACATTTAAAATTGGGAAATTTAATTAAATTAAAATTATTTTATTTCTAAATCGTGGCAGTTAAAGTGGCCAATTTAAACGATCTTGGGCTCATTCGATAGAGAATTCAAAATTAGCTGGACTTTATTATTGGCAGTACTATTTTATTGCATCCCTGGAGCGAGATAACTTCACTTTAATTAAATTCATCTAAATTCATTAAATTATACCCTCACATTAAAGTCAAGTTATCTCGCTCCAGGGATGTGATAAAATAGTACCGCCAATAGTAAAGTCCAGCTAATTTTGAATTCTCTATCGAATGAGCCCAAGATCATTTAAATTGGCACTTTAACTGCCACGATTTAGAAATAAAATAATTTTAATTTAATTAAATTTCCCAATTTTAAATGTATTCCTACAATATTAAAAAAATGAAATTTTAATCAAAAAACTTCCTATTTTTCTATTTATTAATAATCATTATTTTTTAAGTAATTTTTTAAGTTGGTTTAATACTGAGCCCATAAAGGACCGTCACCAAATACATAGTAGGAAACAAATACTAATTAATAAATTGATAATATTTTTATAGATTCAATCAAAATTTTATTAATTGAGGATCTGGAGTAGTGTTTATCTACCCAGCTATATGCACGTACCCCCCTAAAGATGAAATTTTCATCGTATAATTAATTGTAATAACATTCTTTATTTTAATTTTTTAATGTTTTGTAATTGATTATAGCAATCAGACTGCTATATGCTAAACTTTCAAAAATTAATTCGGATATTACTGCTTAATTAAAAAAAGTATCTAATTAACCCTTCAAAATACTAACATAGTTTCCAGATGTTCTTGTTACTGAAGCATAAAATCTATCTGTTTCACGATATGTAACCATGGAATCCATTCTTATCACATAATTATTTAAGGAAGTTGTAGTGAAGAAACTTGTTAATATATTCTTAATTATTTAGAAAAGTAAAAAAATCTTTAATAAGGAATATTAAATGAAAAATAAAAGAAAATAGTAAGTTAAATGAAATACAATACATTTATGATTGCTAATAGCATATTTAAAGTTAAATCATATATATATCTTTAAAAAATTTTAACATGACTTTAATAAAATAATTATTTTGTTTTTTTATTAATTAAACTGTTTGTCGTAAAGTCTTGATAATCAAGGATGCCTAAAAGTATTTTATCAGTTAAAGGACAAGCAGGAAGTTTTTGTAAAGTCACATATATTTTTGTTTGATTAGAATTTCCATATCTTGCATTTGTAAACTCAATGAAATATATAAATAATATTAAAATATTTTAACTCATACCCTTCAAGTTAAATTGTATATTTAAGATTTATATTTTCATTTATAACGCTCATTAATCCATTAGAACTGTTAAAAATAATACATTCACAGAAAAATTTTAATTTATATTGAAATACTATTTAATTATTATAAATGTCTTATTTTCCTGAAATCACAATTCTTTCAAATGCTGTAGTTAATAATTTAATTTAATGTATAATAATTTAATGTTTTTTTTTAATTAGGTCGAAATTAAAGAAAAATCGAAAGATTGAATATTCGCAACAATCAACAATTCCAATCATATAGAATAATTTGTAATATTATATTTATAATTTTAATATTAAATATTTTTCCTGATATGATGTTAATAGAGTGGATTGTCTCCATAACATTCTCGAGTTTGAGTTGATGCTGCAACTTATTTATAAGCGGCATATAGAGAAGCAAATTTTAATCGATCTTTTATATGCCTAAACGCTGCCAAAATTTTAGGATTTATTATTTCTGGAGTGAGTCACGAAAATTTATTTTTTTTACGACTCACTCCGCTTTCATATTTTAAGTTATTCCCTATTCATATTATTTTAAGGTATTTTTATTTTAGTATACTGCATGCGTTTTAGTATAAAAGATAATGATTACTTGAGTTATGAATAATGTTACTAATAAAAGTAACATCCTTAAAATCTAACTATGATTACATCAAACAATTAAAAAATCATAATATGCAATAAATATTTGTCTAAAACGCATGTTATAATATAGAAATGGCAAGAACTAGTATAATAAGAATCATGAATATAAAAATAAATTATAGCGGAGCAGCTCGCAAAAAAAAATAAAATTTCGTGAGCTGCTCCAGACATAAAAAATGACAAAAATTTGGCAGAGTAACGGCATATACGTAGGGTTTAAAATTACTTAGCACTATATGTAAAACTGGACCCATAATCTCAATCAGCTACAATACTCCATAAAAATGGAATTAATCTATACGATTATATCTTAATTATCAAGTTTATTTATTTTTAAAATTATAAAATTGTTATTATATACTATACTTAAAAAGTAGGTTTGTTGATTTTTGCGAATATTCAATCTTTCGATTTTTCTTTAAATTCGACCTAAAAAAATTAGTAAGATATATATCTCTAGCAACGTCAAAAGTATTTATTTTTTTATTTATAGATGTTCCTAAATCCAAAATCTTAGGGTATGTCCCAAAACAGTTAACTCCATTTTATTAAGCTGCACAATTAAATATCTTAAGACTATAAATTATTTATTAATGTGCTCTAATTTATTTGTTAAAAAATATAAACTTTATATAATTAAATTAAAATTTTTGCTTTTTTAAATTTACTTATCAAGAATTAATAGTAACTGTTGTTTAAAAGGTAAAAAATAAAATTTCTATATAATTATTGTGAAATATTAACTTAGTTCTTTCCCTTGAATATTTAGATATATTATTATGTAAATTCGATTAAATTAAAAGAATGAAGAATATTTTCGAAAATAGGTATCTTGTAGAGTTTACTGAAAAGTTATTATTGTTATAGATTTACTTACAAAAAGATAGTATTGAATAAATTTATATAAGTTTTATTTTATAGAATTATTATTTAATCAACTTTCAATTTAAAATTAATATCAATTCAATTTTTCAGATTAAAGTGAAAAAAATTGAAAATTGTTCGTGTTATTATAATGCTTAGGATTATTTAATATTTATTTCTCGCTTATAATAAAATAATTTATCTGAGTATTCTCATTTGAGTGTAAATCAAAAACAAAAATACAGGTATATTTATATTTTGTTCATGATTTACTATAAAAATAATTAATTATACCATAAACATCTTATTTTTACTGTACATAAGATTTATATCTTTTCTGTAAACGTTACTTTCCACATTGTTTATTACAATTTATTAATATATAATAAATGTTTGTATATTATTTAGATTTTATGTATTAAATAATCTGAACATTAATGTTAAATGTTGTTATAATTAAAATTTTTAGAATTTTAAAGTAAAACTTCAACAGTGCTTAAAAAAATAATTGATAAAATATTTTTATTTTATTATGAATAGCTCATTGTAATATTGTAGGAATACATTCGAAATTGGGAAATAAATTTAAATAAAATAAATAATTAATCAAAATAGTGGCAGTTAAATTTGGCTAATTTAAACGATCTTGGGCTTATTCGATAGAGAATTTAAAATTAGCTTGACTTATTATTGGCAGTACTATTTTATAGCATCCCTGGAGCGAAATTACTTGAGTTAAATTAAATGCCTATAAATTCAATAAATTATACCTTCCCATTAAAGTTAAATTATCTCGCTACAGGGATGCGATAAAATAGTACTGCCAATAATAAGTCAAGATAATTTTAAATTCTCTATCGAATAAGCCCAAGATCGTTTAAATTAGCCAAATTTAACTGCCACTATTTTGATTAATTATTTATTTTATTAAAATTTATTTCCCAATTTCGAATATATTTCTACAATACTGTGTTATTATAATTTGGTTTTTTTATTATCTTTAATTTTAAATATGTTTTTGTTTATCCATAACAATCCATATATTAATATAAAATTATATAAATCTAAAAGAAATTTGGTATTAGTAGTTTATAGAACATTAAGTTAAATTATAATTAGTTTTCAAATAAATCTATAGCAAATAGCTTAAGTATGTATTTTTGAAAACCAATAAAAAAAAACTTCTCCATTTAATTATATCCAAAATATTATGAAAGTTTTTTTTCTTATAAATTTATATATTTTGTTCTAAATTAAATATCCCACAAGTATTTAAACTCAGATTTAAAATTAAAAATAAAATTTAAAGATTCAATTTTAAATCTTTATGATTACATATATATAGCAATTTCATTATTTTAGACTAAAATTTATATTTAAATTTGTTCAATTTTTAACTTTAATAACTAAATCATTCTAGAAGTTTACTTCAAATTCGTGGGTAGAAGTATCCAAACAGGCAGATAAAAGGTTTTCTCAATTTTTTCAAATAATCCTAAAAATATTAAAAATCAAAATCACCTATAGTAAATTACTAAATAGTTATTTTAAGACCTATCAAAATAATCTATAATAGACATTTTATAAAATATTATAATTTTAACTTCATAGAAACAATAAATATAAAAGAAATGTTGCTAAGTTATACTCTTTTATTTTACTTAAATAATTTTGATTTAACCAAGAAAATTTATGATCTAAAAATAGTATAATATAGTTACATTATATGATTCCTTTTCGTTTATTTTTGTTGGTAATATAATAAAAAAATTCTCACTGTTAGTGTTTTTACTATATAAAATTAACTATGCTTAGAATCAGAAATTTAAAGGTTAAATCATACATTTTATGTTCAAAAACTGTAATATAAATTACGTAATTTAAAATGTAATATATTGTTTTCTATGAAGCTTATGTTATGTTATACTATGAAATGGGACGATTAGTTTATTGGATAGGCCATTTGTAACCAATTTAGTTAATTACTATCAGTAATTCTGATTTTTAAATGATTTTTTTAATAGATTTAGGTCGAATTCAATCAAAAATAGGAAATTAAATATTCAAATAAATCAACAAACCTAAGAATATGGTATAATTTATAATAAAATTTTAATAATTTAGAACTTTAATGATTTTGATGCTTGAGTTAAGATTGAGTGGGTTCACTCAATTTTTTTGATTTTTCTGCAGTTGCTTGAACATTTTGGTTCAGGACTGCATATAGTGGCCTGTTATTCTCCCCTCATTTTACATCCCTAAACGCTGCCAAAATTTTGTCATTTTATGATATCCGGAGTGAGTCACGAAATTTTATTTTTTTTGCGACTCACTCCGCTTAATATTATCTCTTTATCAATCTATTCTTCTTATTTATTATTTTGCATATCCTCAATATTGAATGTTTTTTACACAAAAATGCATTTCAGATATTGAAATGCAACAATCATCATATCTATTACTAATACCTTTAAATCATGTTGCTTTATATAGCAACTTTCTGTTTATAAAATATAGCATTCACTTTTTGTGTAAAAAACATTCAATATTAAGGATATGCAAAATAATAAATAAGAAGAATAGATTGATAAAGAGATAATATTAAGCGGAGTGAGTCGCAAAAAAAATAAAATTTCGTGACACACTCCGGATATCATAAAATGACAAAATTTTGGCAGCGTTTAGGGATGTAAAATGAGGGGAGAATAACAGGCCACTATATGCAGTCCTGAACCAAAATGTTCAAGCAACTGCAGAAAAATCAAAAGAATTGAGTGAACCCACTCAATCTTAACTCAAGCATCAAAATCATTAAAGTTCTAAATTATTAAAATTTTATTATAAATTATACCATATTCTTAGGTTTGTTGATTTATTTGAATATTTAATTTCCTATTTTTGATTGAATTCGACCTAATTAGCATAGTTATTGTAGAGGAGAAATTAATAATAACGGAAAATAACAATCAAAGTAGTCTTACTCTCGGATTATCATCTGGGGGCATCAGGTGAAGTTATTGCAATACTCGAATTTGTCTTAACAGACGTCCTTCATCCATTTACTCATTCTGGATTTTCAAGCAAGGATATTTGCATTTGCTCCCATTATATGTCAGTCTAGCTCCGTAAATTTATACCATTATTTTTTGAGGTACATACACTAATGAAACCCTGAAATTTTCCTTGTTCTAAATCAGGTAAAATTATAGAGATCTCTGGGTTTCGAACCCTTACTTTATAATATCGTTTCAGTCGATTAAACTTTTTGACACTAGGTCCAAAACTGATATTTATATATTTATATAAAATTTTTTAAAAAAATTTCTTTTAACTCCAGGAAACTACTACCCAAATTCCTCTATTAAGGTATCATCAGTAACTTCAAAGGATTATTAGTTTTATTATTTAATCGATGGATTCAATTAAAAGCTCTTTATTTTCACATCGATTTAATTAATAAATAAAAAATAATTATTATATTTAAGTATTGTTTGTTGTTGTTATTTATGGTTGTCTTTATAAAGTATATTTACTTTTTGAGAGATCTTTCTTCCTCCTTAGAAAACCTTTTGCTTTGTTTTTTATCTAAACTATTGTCTGAACTGTAACAACTGTCAAAGACATTAAAATATTTATTAAAGTTATTGCAATAACTGCATATCCACTATTATATTGAATATCATACGAATCTACAAAATCTGTGAACGCAATCAAAATATAGCCAATTATTAAGATGGTCAATTCATTGAATAATTCCATTATGTTCATTAATTAGCTTTCAAATGGTCTCGTAAGTATCAAGTAAAAAACTGACAATCCAGTTGTAAAAAGTAGCAAAAATATTTACACAAATGTACTATTTTAGAAATAAACTACTGAGAGAGCAAAAAGAGCTCTTCTTATCATGAAAATAGGCAATTAAAGCTTTTACAAATTATTTTCCAAACAATTGCCTTCAACCAAAGCAATCATACACTTATTAGATTTCAATTTTTCTTAGTTATTTTTTAGTAAGTAAAAAGCTGTTGAAATTGGGCCTATTAATAAACTAGATATTATTATAATTGAAAAAGCATAAGAAAACTTGTCATCATTTGTTTCAGTATGTCTCTATATAATTTTTTTAATTTCATAGAATTAATTTACTGAGAAAATTTCAACAAAGCTGCAAATACAAAAAACTAGGTATGATTCTAGATAAAATCTCAAAATACTTGAAAATATGAAATTATTTTTGAGAATCTATTCTAGTTTTTAAGTGGGAAATCTTTTCATGAATCCTGGTTGAAGCGATATTAATCCATATGATATTAAGGTCATTCCGACTATTGCTATCAAATAAATCAAATCTTAATTATATAATTAATTCAAATTATTTATATAAGGTTTAGAAGAATGAAGATCCAATATTATTTAAAAAGTAGATACTTCAATAGCTTAAAATGAGTTAAAGATTGTAAAGTACTTATTAGTGATTTAAAAGATATCAATTTCATAGAAATATTCATTAAATGGGAGATCATAACTGAAATGAAATAAATTTTGATAAATTTCATCTGTATTCAAGATATCCATAGTAGATATCTATACTATTATAGAAAATAGAACTTGTGAGTTTTAGGGAAAGTTTAACTTGAACAAAGGTAGATGGGATATCATTTATAAAACATTTATCATTCCCCATAAATATTGTAATGATCCAGATCTAAAGTATATTTCATAAAAGGTTTAGTAAAAAATTACAAGACTAAGTTTATAGCAAAGTTTGATATAATCATAGCAGTTAAAGCTCCCTAAATTAATCCAGAGTTTGAAGAAATTTTATCACTGAAATCTACACAAACTTAATTACTTTAAATGTGTATACCATTTTGTTTATATTGAAAAGGCAAACTGTGCTAGACTTAATAATCTAAGGAACTTCCTTAATAATGATCCAAAATATGAAATATTTTTATTTTAAAAATGCCCTTAAAAAATGATTAAATAAATATATGATCTAAAGTTAAAAATCTAATGAATTAATGCCAATTTTAAATACAAAATTCAAGATTTTTAAAGATAATACAAAAAACCTTTAAAATTTAAGCTTATATCATTACATAACATTAATTTTACTTTTAAGGATGTACCCCGAATCTTTCTTAATTATAAAACAAAGCATAATATTTATTAAATCAATTTAATTATTATATCATTCCATTTTCTAAAGATATAAAATAAGTAGGATCAATAAATTTGATCTATATTTGATCTCTATTCTATAAGAGATTAGTAATTTTAATGAATCTTACATAGACAAGAGCTTAAACTTTATCAAAATCTTAAAAGCTTAACTAGATATTCATAATTTTTCCGTTAAAACTTTGAATTTTCCAAGATATGTCTTATGTTTTTTCCTATTTTTGGGAATTACTATTTGCAAATGCTATATTTAATATATGCTCATCAATAATTGAAATATTCGTGATTGGTGCTAATAATTCATTAAATTCAATTGTCATAATACCGGTTCGAGATATTTTCACAATTTCACATGTAATTTTATCTGACTACTTTTTGAGAAGATTTTACTTAATTTGCTCTGCTTATGAATTATTCAATGTTTAGTTTTATTCTCCGATTATTATAATGGGCTTTTAAATTATTTATTAAGATTTAACTTCTATGATTATTGAATAATTTTAACTGTAAATATTGTTATTATTATCATGGATTTAAACAAATATTTCGTAAGATTATTCTTTTGTGTTTTTAGTTGGGTTTATATATACTTTATTATAAATTCCACTTATAAACTCGAGTGATTTTTCATCCATTTCATAGTAAAAGTACACTGATTATGTGAGTGGAATATTTATCTATGGTAATTAGTATATAGCCTATTTATTCTAATGTACAGTTTATTTCTATAAAGATTACACAAATCTTAATTGCATGTAAATTTCTTTTAATAGAATTTTTTTAAAATAAATTTATATATGCATGTCTGGATCAACAACTGTATTATTATCAACAATAGATACGTTAATATCAAATCTTTTACAAAAATCTTAATTTATGCAGACTTATAGTGTAGTCTGATAATCTCCAAAATCTATTCTAGGATCTGTAATTGGGAAATATTCTAAAATTAGTGAACATATATCTTAACAAGAATTGTAATCCCTATCAATAATACTAGATACACTAAAACTAGAAATCAAGTTAAAATGCCAAGAATTTCCAAGTTCTGAACATCCTTTTGGTAGAGATATGTCAATTACTTTTTTTATTTTAAAATATTTTGGTATTTCATTTATAAATATATGAATAAGATTTTGGCATTTAAAATTGTTATTAAATAATAGAAACTATTACTTTTAATATTACTTAAGGAAGTTAAGATGTTTTAGTTTTTATTATAGACTGGAGTAAGTCAAAGCTAGAAATATATTCTTAAAGATTAAAATCTGGCAATGTGCAAACTTTTTTCAAGCTCCGAGAATATAATTGCAGAAATTTGTTGTCTAGTTCTGAACTAATTTATAAATTTTTTAAAAGTTATATTAATTATTATATATTTTATTTTAAACTATAATTTAACTAGATATAAGCCCAGTTTGAAAGTAAGAATCCTAAGGGGTAATTGGTGAAGGGCTTACATCCAAATATTCATCAAACTATTGAATTAAAAATATATAATACAAATTCTTATAATTTTATATTTTAAAACGACCACTAGCTTTCAGAGGGCAATTCTTTCGCACCTTAATTGCACATTCTTGAATATTAACTATCTGTAAAGTAAAAGACATTGCTTGCAAAACTATGTTTTTAAATTATATTATACTTATAAAATTAATAATTTCTATTAGAATTTTACATTATTATATGTGAATCAAAGTTTGAAGTTATCCCGAAAGTGTAGTAATTATTTGATGTAAATAAAGTTTTACTTGGAATTTGACTAGGGATAGTAAAAGGAATATATGATTATAGCCATGTGATTTCGATCGTATAAATTATTATAATTACTGTAGATGGGACAACTTTAATCAAAATAGTGTTAATTTTTACTTTTAATTAATCAGCAGAGGTTTATTGGATATGTAAAATATTTTGAAACTTATAAAAAATAAATGAGAATATGTAGTCTATAAATAAACCATAAAAAGAAAAGTATTCAATAGCCTTTATTCCTATGCAAGTTAATTGCATACCAAGATCTTAGGAAATATCTCTGACTTAAAAACTTGATGGATTATAAATTTAAAAATAAATTTTAGTTTAATTAAATTAAGGAAAATTTAAGAATTTTTGGGTTTACTATATACTAGGCTTGATAAATATTTAAATTATTAATTTCAATAATAAAAAAAGAACTATTAGTTTTTATTCTTACATAGGTTTAAATTAAAATTGCTGGCCTTCAATTATGACGGTCCTTTTTTCGAATACTAAGCGTAATAAATCAATCTCTATTGATGAAACAAGTTTTTATAATGAAAACATAAAATAAATAAATTAATAAATTCTAAGATCAATGATAATTTCAGATAGCTTTAGTTTATACTTATTCATTAAAAATAAACACTATATTTTCAAATTAGTTTATGAAATTTAGCTATTTATATGAATTAAAATAATCCTAAACAATGCATAGATTTTTCTTTATAATTGTAATTTATTGGACTATTGTTATTTAAAATTTGATGGTGGTACTGTAGTATCTGAATAATCAATATTTGTCCAAACGATCTCAAAGCTTCCTTAGGTTGGGACTTGCATCACCATCAAAACTATATCTTATAAATTTAATTATACAATCAATAAAATAAAAATTATGAATAGGAATCTCCGTTTAAACCTTGTATTACATCCATTTCATAAATAAGATATACTTAGATTTCAATATTATTATTTTACATGAGAAATATTGATATTTAATATTAAAATAAGAAAATATTATGTTTATGATTCACCTACAAACCATGAATTTGTAGGTTCATGGCTTAACATCCATTTAATTCTATTGGATTAGGGATCAAAGAGAAATAAAGCTGGATGAGAAAATATATTAAAATATGTACTCATGCCAAATTAAATATGAATGTAAATTAAAACCTTTAAATTTACAAAAATATTTAGTTAAGTATATAATAATAAGAGGTGCTGCTAAATCCTTTGATTCTTCCACCAATTATAATATGTGATTATTGAATAGAATAAGCCATTTAATTTATATGAGATTCTGTATCTTATGAATATATTATTTATAACTATATTTAAATTACCATTTTAGTTGTGATACCACCACTATTTGATCTAATGACTTTAATTAAATTAGTGTCAAAATCTATTTTGGCAAAAGCTACAAAGTTAGGTAACCAATATTTTGCAATTCCAACGAAGGCAATGCTTGAATTCACAGTAGCTAGCATTGAATTTATTCTAAAAGTATCTTCGTTAATATTTTGTGCAGTATAGAAACTTCTAAGGTAATGAGAATAATTTATAAATCACTATAGAGAGAAAGTAATAAATATTATGATTGGTGAAATGAAAAAATATATAAGGTTTGGATCTTAGTAATCAATAACTCCTATATATGTTTGATTTGGAACAAGACTTGCAGCACATTTATTCAAAGTTACAAAGATTTTACTATAGTTTGTACCACCAAACCTTGCATTTTGAAATTCTTTAATAATTTAATTTCAAATATTATTATGACATAAAAAATTCAAAGTCTTGTAGCTGAAAGCTCCATTAAAGCTACATTTATTCATTTATTACTCCTATTAATCCATTTATATTACTTTATCTTCCTCCAAATAATAATCTATCATTTGGAAATTTAAAAATATTTATATTTTATAAAAATTATAATAAATTGTAATTTACTATTTAGCTAAAGTAAATTAAGTTTATTCATTAAATTATTTTAAGTTATATATTTATTAAATATACCTAGATTACTATTTTTGCTATAAACTAGTCTGGAAATATATTATTTTATTTATGGAATTTATTTTTTAAGAGGAAGTTTCATTTACAAAATCATATTGAACAATATTACTTTTTATAATAGTGAAAATTTGTAAATGTTGATAAACTGAGAAAAAAATTCTTATCTTTTTTTAGTTACCTAAATTTTATTTTAATTTTTAATTTTTCATCAATAATTTTGATTGATTTGTTTTGATAAATAAACTTTTCTAGTAGCTACTTTTCCATTCTATTTAAAATTATTAATTTACTATTTTAATTTTGTATTTTACCTTTTAAGTTCCCTAAATTTTAAAAAAATACCCCTACTTCTTCAAAATTGAAGAAATAATAAATTTTTGCAAACTTTATCATGTTTTTATTTTAAATTTATATATTTATTCAAGTTTTATTTCATGTTAGCGATATAATCATTAATTAAAAAGTAAATATATTAATTATATTTTTAATTATCATCAGTTTCCATGTTTACTGAATCAAAAGTATTTAAGTGAATTTCAGAGCCTAAACCCAAATCTAAATATTTTGGAAAATCAGAAAAGCAGTTCATTTTTGTATCCTGTAGTTAGTTAGCTTTTTAATCAGGTTAATTAACTATCATTAAATTAAATCAACAATAAATGCCTAAATTAAATTCTTTTAAATATGTTGGGCCTTATACAGGCAATTCTTTTAAGTTTTAAGTTATACTTTTTAATTCTATAAAAATAAACTGACTGTGCTTATTTTTTTAAAAATTAAATTTTAGCTTCAATGTATTCATATACAAATGCTTGATTTTCCTTATTTCATCCGTTCTTCTTAACTTACAAAGCTAGATAAAGCCTATTATTTTTAATGATAATTATTCCCATGAAATATTATCTTTGGGGTTTAAAATAAAAACAAAACAAATTTAGCATCAAATTTAATGATTACTGTAATGCAGACAAATATTTTATAATACATATAATATTAGGAAATGAATATAAAATAATTATATAGTAAATCTAAATATTTACAGTTAAATAGGACTAATTAAAACAGTCTTAGGCTCATATGATAAAGAATTCAAAATAATAGCAAGGCTTTATTATTGGCGGCACTGTTTTATTGCATCTCTTTTCTCAAAATAATTGGTGAGTTTAGTTTTAATGAATGCATAAGTATTTAATTACATTATAGTTATTAAGAAGAAAAAAATAAAATAGTGTCTCCCTTAATAAATACAGCTAATTTTGAATTGTTTAAAATATAAGCCAAATGACCGAGTAAATTGGCCAACTTTAACTGCCAATATCTATATTGTTTTAAATAATATTTTTATAAATTTCCCTATTTTAAATGTAAGTATTATACAGACCTAACTGTATAATTTAATTATTCCTGTTGTTGTACTATTGAAAATCTATATATATTTTTAAGTGTCTAATTTTTTTAATTTTAGAAAAGCTAAAATTTGGGGGTATAATATTTTAATTCAAAATAATATGAAAATAAATCTTTTAGGGAGGGAAGATTCCTGCCCTCCATATGGATTATGTACCCAATGAGGAAGTTTCCTGCCCCATACATAAAAATATATATAATTTCCATACAATTCTCAAAATCTTTATAATCATTTATGTTAAAATAATTCATTTTTTAACATAAATTTTATCATTATGAAAATTTCATATATTTTACCAAAGTAAAATATATTAAGTATTAAATATGAGTGAGTGATTTAAAATCTTTGGAGCAACTTAACCTTACCGTGCTGATGGAGCAAAGTGCAAGTGATTTGCACCCCATGAAGAAGCCAGTGCTACTCCTACACAAGAAAAATACTGGTCCCCAAGTTGCAGTATTTAGACTATATAGTTTCAGGTCATTCAACAAGAACAGATACAGATCAATCACTGAACCAGAGCATCGAGACTCAACCGCACCTCGGAATCAAGATCATACCAGAGAAAAAAATTAGAAAACTAGTCAATGACCGAATCACTGTGCCGGGCCTATGCTTTGTGTCAGGGCTCTTAGTGAGAGGCCAGGAATATACGGTAGTAATAATAATGAAAAATAATCTAACTAACTAAATTAATTTTTTAACAATTTTTAAATCACTCATATTTAATACTGATTAATATATAATATATCTAGAATTAGTTTTGACCTCTAGATTTTTAAATTCCTTTGCTTTAAGCAATTAACTAAAATATATTGAAAATTAATAATGAGTGCAACATATTAACAATAGATAAATATAAACCTTGAAATTAGGTTAAGGTATAGCATAAATATAGATTTAGGGTGCAGTAAACTTCCGTCGGGGCGGGAAAATGCACTAAAGCAGGAACCTTCCCCTTTGTCTTTTAATATATAAATTATTAAATTGATAAAACATTTTCTTAAATTAAAAAAATTAAATGTTTTTTTTTCAAATAATTTTGATTGCTCCTTATCAGATATGAATTTTCGCATTTTTTTCCAATGAAAAAAATCTCAAATAATATTTCCTTTAATTTAACTTTGTCTTTACTTAATATGCTATATTATGATGAAATATTCTCAAAAACCATATGAGTGTGAAATAATTGGCTTTTAATTTAAATTAATTGATAATTAGAATATTCCATAATTTTATAGGATATTTTATTAAATGAGAGGAAAGTATTAAGACTTACATGCTTAATATAGTAATTAAGAAAAGAAATTAATGTAAATTTAGCCATAGAATCATTTTTTTTTACTTTATGTTTTTTATTATAAGGTTATACATTATTTTTTTTAATTAATTTTGCAAAATGAATAAAGTAATTTATAAATTAGTAAATAGGTTAATATAATATATAAATGAAAAAGACAATAAGCTAATACGAATTTTATATTTATACATTTTTACTTATTTAAATATGTTTCTTGACAACTATTTCATAATATTGTGGGGAAACTCTCTATCCAAAATACTGAATAATTTTAATTTTATTTTTATAAAAATATATATATATATATTATATAAAATATTTTGCTATCTATAATAATAATTTTAATTCATCTATTATACTTTGGAGGTCCAGAAGAACTATCATGGTTCACTTCATTAGATATGGATTAAAATTAAAACCTAATTCTAGGGTGTTACAGCAATGATGACATCGCATTAAATCCAGGTGCTTCATCAAATGCAATTCTAATGTTTCTTAATCGAAATGGCACTTATAAATGGGCGAAATATTATTAATAACTGCAGTAAGGTGTGCAAGCTTTGAAATTTAGTTAAGATTCTTAGTTAATAGCTGGAGTTTTAGAGAGTGAGCCATTTACAATTCTCATGGTAAATTCAAGCAGTGGGGAGACAAGAGCTTTTGTATAGGATGGTGTAATTAGTCAAACGAGAACAGCTAGTTTCTGTTCTGGCGAATTTAATTCAAATAACTTACATTAAAATATAGTGTTAGTAAAATAAGTTATTAAATGCATACTATTTAGCTAGGATAATTAGTACCTATATTTATCGTTGATTTACAATTTAAAATGGGAATTCTTGATTATTTAAAATATATTATTTTTTATTTAAAATCTAAAAGTATAAATAATTTGATTATTAAGAATGTGAACATGTAACTAAGTTTCTTCTCTCATAAATAGACTAATTTTGAAGGTTAAGCTTACACTGTTCTTTTCGATGAAAATAATAATATTTATGTGGGAGGATATTTACAGAATAATCTAAATGAGTATTTTCAATATATAACTAGGATTTAGCCTGACAATGCAATAAGCTGGAATTTCTTTCTAAAAGTCCAAACTTCTACAATAGAGTAAGCTGCATAACTGTAAATAAAAAATTGAAGAATATTATTTTTATGTTTACTTCTACATTAGAAGAATGAATCTTTTAGATAATAAAATATTCACATGTTCTCAATCAAACCAATAGAATTTTGACAACTCCCTTATTATCCAAGTATTCCAATTAAATGGTAATTTATTACCAACTTAGTTAAAAGCTTATTAATACAAATAGAATTCATAGAATTATTAATGCTAAGCTATAAGACCTTTTTAAGATTAATCCATGCATATTGTGATTTTTGAAATATTTTCTATAACTCCATATCTTTTGAAAATTGATTGGAGTACAAACTAATTCAAAATATAAAGTCTAGACATTAACGTAGTTTTTATGATATTATCAAATGCATTGATTTTAAGTGACAAAACGATATTTGTTGGTATGACGTAATCAAGTCTGGATTTAATGGCAAATAATTTTGATTAAATTGTGGGATTTCTGGCTGCTTTTGATATCTAAAATAGCTGTAATACAATCAATACTCAAACATTGACTACTCCTTACACAATTACATTGATGTTTTTAGGTTTATTTATTTTAAATTCCAACTGTCTCCAGTCAAAGTCTCTCTGTAACTTTTCAATCAAATCCTTATACTTTAATAAACCTGCCTTTGACATAGAGAAATATTGCAAATTCAGAATATTACGCAGGCTAAAATTGTCAAAGGGCAGCCCCGGCAATATAGATTTTATCAATTAATCAAAGCAACATTAATTACACACTAGGCAAAGGTTTACTATAAGTAAATTTAACACCATTTTAGTTAATAACAATATGTAATAGCTACGTCATTTAATATAGAATTGTTACTAATTCAAGCTCTACTGTAGTAAAACTAGACTTAAGTTAAAGTTAGCTATTGATATATAATTTAAAAAATTTTTTTAAATGATTAGTATTTTTAATTTATAAACGAATGATGAAAACTAAGTAGGACTTTACTATATAGAATTAATAGGCGAGATAGGGGCCCAAAGCAATTCAACTATTTTTTACCTAAATATTTAAGATTAAAAGCTTTATTGCACAGGTGATTCTAAAATTATCGCACCTTCCAATAAAAATAGCAAATTTCTTTACCACCTAGGAGACAAACCTCTATAAATTGCAATTGGTAAATTTGCATATTAGCCACCCTGCAAATATTAAATAGCAATTGTTATTAATTCAAATCTAGACTAGAAATGCTACATATATAATCAAAATAGTGGTTTTATCCAAATATAATCAGAGGAAATAAAATTAATTGGGAAATACTATTTCCAAATATCAGCTACTTTAAATGATCAATTTAAAATTAGGTAGAGTCAAATTAATATTCCCAAAAAAATATTTTATTTAAGTAGTTAATGCATAATTTCTTCATTTATTGTTTTAAAAATATATTTTAATGGATCTTTTTTTAATTAATTATACATAATCATTTTCAATATTAAAAGGTAGGTATAATAAATAATTCTTTATCCTATTTTCTTACAACTTTAAATTAGATAATTTTTATGAATTTTTTTTCATTCTTAAGGAAATTTACCTATCCACATTTAAAACTTTGAATAATGATTATAAGATTTCACTAGAAATTAGAAACAATAAAACAGAAGCAAATTAGTTATCATTAATTGATATAATAAATTAATAAAAAGTAAACACACCTCCTTACTTTATTAATGGTTTAAACAAAATCATTATACCTTTACAAGTTTAATATTCTTATAAACTCCCACAAATAATTGATAAAGAAAAAGATTTAGTAAAAGTATTCTATGATTTTCAAAACGCTCAATCTATAGTAAAATCTAGTAATGATAAAAGTATAACATTTTTAGCTAATAAAGTTGAAAATTATTAAATTTAAGTAACACTTGAAGATTAAAACGTAGTGGCTAAGTATAGATAAACTTATACAGTTATATTGATAGTACAAAAAATAACAAAGGAAGAGGCTGATAATTTGAATATCATAAAATAAAATTAAATCTTGAACAACACAGATAAATTTGATGAAAAATTAGAGGCGGTAATATCAAGCATAGATTATTATGGAAATGTTTAGATTCAGTTTAGTCAAAATATCAAGTAAATTTTCTTGACAGCTTAATAAATAAGTTCAATGAAGCCTTTTATCATCAATCTAAATTAAGAAAGTTCTGATATTCATAATATTACTTACTAAATAAAGTCAATAAATGAAGAAGAAGTATTTTTAAAACTATTATTTGAAAATCCTTTAATGATCTCAATGAGTAATTAAAGAGACATTATCGAGATTATATTCATTTTGCCAACTTTTTTTATTAGTTAAAACTCGAGTTTACCAATAAAGTAAAACTTTACACTATAAAGACAAATTCCTCCCTAAATACTAGAAACAGATTTATCAGATTTCATGAGTAATTTAGCATAAACTTTTTCGAGCACAATTTTGGCTTTTATGGCTTCAAATATTTTAATAGCATTTTTCATAGGAGGTTCTCTGTAATTTATTTGGGGTTTGATAAACTCATTGTAATTAATCGTGCATTTGGCATTGTTAAATTATGCTTATCCAGCAAATTTGAAATAATTTTTAAATTTGTTGTTTTAAGCAGCGAAATTTGATTTTATACCAAGTGATTAAATAAATAGTTTTCTTTATGGAAAGGCTTATAGTGATAATTAGAAGGCATTAAATATGTAGTACGAAGAAATGGATATCTTTTAAAATAAAAAAGTTTATTGATTAAAATTCTTAACCCTTTTATACGTAACAACTCTACAGACTTCATAAATATAATGGAAAATATCATATATTTTGAAATTCTTATGGCTTTTATTACTTTGCTAATTTATGCTGTTGATAAATTATTTGATATAAGATATGAAAGTGGGAATATCTTAAGCAAGGCTTTTATATTGATGAGAGACAAAACAATGTATGCTTCTTAGATAAGATTAACGATAGAAGGATATTTAGAATACTCGAAAGCTTCTCTAATCAATGTTGTAGATGTAAGCTTTTTTACTAATTAATAATTTTTAGTTGAATTTAGGCAATGATTATGGTAGATATTCAAGCATACTTGGATTTTTCTAATTATTTATTTTGGTAGTATTCCCAGTACTTCATTGCTATATTCTAAGCAAAAGAAGAAAATAAAATAGCCTTGAAATAGAAAATTTTGATTCTAAGTTTGGAGCATTCTATTAAGACTTAACAATTGAGAAACATTTTGAAAGTCTGTTAACAGTTTAATTTTTTATATGGCGAAGAATTCTACTGATAATTCAAACTATTTTCTTAGCAGACTTTTAAACTCTTAACTTTGTTCTTTTATCTGGTATAAGCTTCTCTTTGATTTGGTTTTATAATTATAAACAATAAATTTAAAAGTTTTTATGATTAGTTATATCTGGTGAAAAGGCCATATGAGTCAGATTTATTTAATAATCTAGAAATATTTAACGAACTCTGTGTATTACTTGTGATTTATCATTTATTGATATATACAGATTAATCAGATGCTTTGATATTTTTTGCTTTCAAATACAATTCAGGCTGGTCAGTTTGCTTGATAACTTGCTTTATGATCATAGTAAATTTAATTTGTATAAACCCATATAACACATTATTCATAGAGAGAGAGAGAACAATGATTCTAAAACAAGATATTAAGGTCCTAATCATGTTAAATGAAGTCAAAGTTATTTCAATTTTTTTATTAAAAAAAAATAATCAGTTGCACCTCTCCTAAAATAATTTTTATTTCTAAATTAGTTATTTTTTTGTTTTTAATTAGAATGCATAAGGTAATATACTTATTGTAGAAAGTATTTTAGCTTTCTCTGCATGATAAAATTTTTAATTTAATGAATTTAATTGTCATCTACTTTTAAAAACCAATTCCAGTCCTATTTATTTTTTTCTCAATATGCCCTTTATCAATAAACTCTCTAAAATAAATAAGACTTATAGTTATAAGACTTCATAAGAAATATTGCAAGAAATATTTTGATAAATCAAAAACCTTGTAAATAAAACCTAAAGTTAAGTCAAAAAGATCCTAAGATTCTTAGAGTAGCGAAGACGAAGATGATTTCGAACAGTAAGCGAATTCCTTTAACACAAGATAAAAACAAGCTCAATAACTTTAAATCAATAATTATCACTTGAACATATACATGAATGGTCCAGATTTAATAAGCAAAAATAGAAGTATTAGGCCTATTTTGAGAAATAATAATAATAAAACCCCATAGATCAATTAAGACATGAGAATTGGGGTTAAGAACAATTAAATTAAGAATTAATTATTATTGGCGTATAATTTAATGTTTGGGCTAATTATTAAAACTATTGGCTCGATTAATTGTCCTTATAAAGTAATCCAATCAGAGTGTGTATATTTGATTTTAGCCTAATTATTTATAATATTAGCCAATAATTTTTAATTTTAAATCTAATTGTTCTTAACTCCAATTCTCGCTTCTTAATTGATCTATGGGGTTTTATCGACTCATAAATTAGCTAAAATTAACTCTAATATCCTCACATTAACATAGGGAGCTTTGAAAAAGATCCCTACTAAATACTTAACAATATTACCAACTTTAACAATACAACTTAAGAAAATAATACTCAATAAAGCTTCATTTCGCATAGATCAAATGAGGGTGTTCCAGAAGTTAAAAATAGATAAATATTAAAATTGTTAAGGTCTAATCGAGATAACCAAGGCAACTTAGTAACTGGAAATCTTAAAATAAAGTAAAATAAATTGTCTCACAGAGAAATGACTGAACCTGATATAATTGATTAAACTCGACATCCAATAAGCAGATAAAATCAAAATATATTCAAGAATTAGCATCATTAAGATCAAGATGTTTAATAGTGTCCAGAAAAGTATGAAAAAAGTTAATAAAACATAATTGATTAAAATGAAGACGGCTTTCCGGACCCTACTGCTTACAATTTATTTTACCATAATAACGAAGAATAAATTCAACATCCAACTCAAAATAATGGAGTTAATACAATTAGAAGGAAATCAATTTTGTAAAATACTCGTAGAAAATCTATACTTGAAAGAGTGGATCGTAGAAATATTAGAAGGAATTCTCGAGCTGTTAAACCTAGAATTAGTATCAGAAGAGTGGTAAATAATTCTAATTAATAATAAGAATTATGATATTTTTATATTAATTTTACTAATTTAATTTTACTTATACGTTGTCATTAAAATTTGCATGTAAAAAAGTGTTAATATCTAAAAATAATTTAATATAAAATTTTTAATATAATTAAAAATATTAAGTAGGATCAGCATTTGAGAGGATTCTATAACTTAATGATAAAAATCTATTTTAAAAATTAAAATTATTATATTATAATAAATATGCTAAATCTCTTTATTATAGCTGTGATATATAGGTAATATTATTGAGGAAATATCATTAATTTTAAAATAACTTATTGAAAATAATTAGATATGTAAGGGAAACAATGAAATTCAACAAAATTTAATTCCTTCAGAATTAATAGGTTGGCAGATATATTTTGCTAAATTAAAAGTTTTAGTATAAAATAGGAAGAATGGCAAATTTTAGACATAAAAAAGACTCATTATTATATTTTTAAATTGATTTCTTAATATAACTAGATTGAAATTACTTTTATGTTAAAAAGATTTTTATTTAATTATTAGTAGGAAAATTAAGAACTTTTAATTAAAAATAGTAAAGCATGTAAAGTTATATAATATTTTGAAGCTTTTAGTTTTTTAATATTTAGTTTAAACTGTAATAGTCACGGGCAAACTTAAATAAAAACATATCTTTTTTTCATAAAAAGTTTACAATTTAAGATTACTACTTCTGAATTTGTATTTATTTTATTTATAGCATCTTACTATAGAAAGAATGCATTTGATTTAAAATAAAATTATATAAATAAATAATTGATGATAAGTTTTTATTTATTTAAATTTCTTCAGCTATTATTTCATTAAATTCAATATATGGTGATAAAGATTGAAAGAGACAATATAATTATATAACCTTATAATAATAATCTATCTAATGGTATAAATGATAAATTTAATATAGCTGATATTCTTGAATTATTAAGTAACAATGGTCTGCTAGATTTTTATAATTAATCAAAAATATTATTTGTACTCTAGATCTTTTTAACTTAAATAATAATAATTTTATCTATATTTGAATCAAATAAGTTGAACCAAGTCTATTATATTTTTGTAATATTCTTATCTGTTCCAGCTTATTGCTAACTTTAGTGCTTTTCTACTCCTTATCCGAGGATATTTGGAACAACTTAAGAAAGCTAAAAATTTTACAATTATTGATAAAAAAAGAAATTAAAAATGAAATTTTATTAATATAAAATTTTTATCAGGAGACGTTGATTAATACTACGCATTACTAGGCTGTGGTTCGGCATCCGGAACTAACTTAGTTAATTAACCCCTAACCACAAATTATAAATATTTTTTTAAAAATAATTAATTATCAAATCAAGCTCCAATAATTGTATAATGGAATTAAGATGGCACTCTTAAATGGGCAAGATATCTCAAGAGTACTGATACTTTTGGAATATTAATTTCTAAAAAAAAGTTATTAACGTTTATAAATAATTAAATTGGAATGACTGAATTTGCTGACTGTAAATTTCAAAAAGGAGGATCAAATATAGCAGCCATTACTAAAGGTCGAGCTGCTATAGTAATTTTGGATTCTTCTTTAGGAAACAAAGTTAGTATCTTTATTTCTGATTAAATAACGACAACTGATACAATTGCAAGTGGATTGTAACAAGTTAAATAGAAAATTGAATAAAATAGTTTTTTATCATTTGTTAGATTTAAATTGTAATACGATCAAAGTGGGGATTTGGTCTTTCTTTTTGTGGATTCAAACAGTAAACTAACTTTAATGAAAACAAACATACTAACCACCAATACATTTATCAAAATAATAGGTGGACCAGGACCTGGCTAGTAAAGTGCATTCAGTTTAGATGTATTCGGAGCGTTTTAATTTTTTGTGATCACTGGATAATTTATGCAGCCATAGACCAACCCAAATCCTCCCAAAAAGTATTCCTCATTAGTTGGTTTGAAAGGCAATGGAGATGGAGCATTTCACATGTTTAGTGATTTATAGTAGAATGCAAGAACTGTATTCCGTGGTGTTTCTGCTTTTAAGTATACATTTTATATAAAATTTCATGCTTATTATTTATACAGATGGAGGGGGTATTGATCACAATCAATTGAGCTTTTGCGGCAAAACCCAAGAAACAGCTGGTGGTGGTTAATATGCACTATTTGTTACACAGGAATTAGATATAAACTTCATCCCTAACAATCCTTCTGCATTCTTTAAAATATCTACTCCTGGAGAATGTATCTAGCTTATTTCTATAAGCTAATAAATTCTAGTATCTTTGATGTTTGTCCAAAGTGATGCCAATTCTAAGACTATTTCATTCCTATACTGGATAAACCCAACATCATTTTATTCGTTATAATTAATTAAATTGCTATAAGTTTGAAGAGGATTGACAGCAGTACATTTGAAATGCAATAAATTAAGTTTCCAAAAGTATCTAACACTAACATGAATGGAAATATGATTCGAGCTATTCGATAAGATTAATAAATCTTTTTATTTGGAGATACTTAAAGCTTTGGCACAAATTCATTCTCTAACTCAGTTGGATTCATTAGTATAATAATATTTAAACTTATATAAATGTTTAAATGTAAAATAGCTAAAATATGCTTATAACAGCCCACTTAACTTCCTTAATTGCATAACTTTAACATAAGATGACAAGTTTAACTTAATTTCAATTCCTAACCCAAACACTTACTCAACAATTACTACAGTTTCTACAAACTTAGATCTGGCAGTTACAAATAGTCCTATCTAATTCGCCTCAAACAGCAACTTTGATGTTGTTGGCGTTGAAACCAGTAACTATTTTGAGAACACCTTTTGTACGACACCTAAAAATCCCGTTACAGTAACAGCTCCTACTCTGGTCTCAGAATACAAATACTCGACTATAATTTCATAATTTCATAATTAGTTTTATGTTAATTTTATACATCAGGGAATGCCATCTAAATTCCAGTACCTTCCTTTACAATAAGTTAAAACTGTATTAATAAAACAATGTCATATTCGTTCACAGTTAATGGTGTTTCTGCAAGTTTACCTTCAGGAGTTACTTTTGACTAACTTAATCACCAAATAATATACAAGTAAATAGTAAAATGGGATAATAAATATAAAAACATCAACACCTTCAATAAATAAATTTTGTAAGCATTTCATCAAATGCATTCCTACAATATTTGATTACTTCGATAATAAGTGTTCTTAAGTAATTACTTAAAAAGCGAGTTTGAATTTATTTCAATATTTTTAGATAATGATCAGCACATATCCTTACACTAAGTATTTAATTTCTTTTTAAAAAAGCTTTATTAGAAATTAAACCTACAAAATGCTGACTTCCTCATATATTTAATGAATAATAAGATCATAGTTTAACCAACAGTATCAAGTGGCTTCTATGCTATGAAATTAAAAGGTACAATAAATAATGGTAATTATGGTGAAACAAACATTTGTACAGTGAAAGTAAATACCTAT
The DNA here is from genome assembly GCA_000711775.1 of Oxytricha trifallax. Lineage (NCBI taxonomy): Eukaryota > Ciliophora > Spirotrichea > Sporadotrichida > Oxytrichidae > Oxytricha > Oxytricha trifallax. The sequence continues at coordinate 84,528 of ARYC01002338.1, forward strand.
AACAAGGGTCCACCAACCTTTGAATCGACTCTTCCTTCAGTATTTATCAAAATTTAAGAAACTATTTCAGTCACTCTTCCAACAATTTCTGATCCAGATAATGATGCAGTTTATATAAAAATACTTAACCAAAAGAGGTTTGTTACGCTAACTGATAAAGTACTAAAGTTTTCTCCCAATAAAGTTGAGTTGGGTATAACTAAATAAGTTGTTTATATCTTAGTTAATTTTTCATATGTACTTCTTTCAGATAACCCTAACTGATAATAATGCATATGGCTCAGAGACTACTTAATATGTCATGTAAGTCACTGTTTTACCAGCAAAAAGTTTGTTCGATACTTAAACAGTTTATGCTGACACTGAAATAACGACGACCTCGCAATAATAGTAACCACCACCTAATGGAAATACAGGAGGAAATGGAGGTACTTAACCTCCTCCAGCTGGAGGTGGTGGTACAGGAACAAATGGTGGTGGTTAGTAATCAGGTTAAAACAATACAGGGGGAGGAGGATAGTAATAACCAGGAGATCCAAATTAATAGCCTGGTGGAGGTGGTGATCCTCAAAATCAATAACCTGGAGGAGGAGGCTAATAAGGTGGTTAATAAGGTGGTTAGCAAGGTGGTTAATAAGGTGGTTAGCAAGGATAACAAGGAGGGTAAGGTCAACCTGGATAAGGCTAAGGCTAGCCATTAGGGAGAGACTAAGCTAGAGTAAATGGGCAAGTTGTTACTAAGAAAGATACCACAGCTACATAAACACCTGTAAGCGTGATAGTAAACGATATCTCAATAAAAGGATTAGCCTCGCTTAGATTTTCGCAATCTATGGCAGTCCCTGATAATTTCACTTATTTCAACAGCTCTTAGCTTAATGTTCAGTATGAGAACAACGACGGTAATAATGTTACTCTCACCTGGAAATTAGTTAAATTCGATGGGTAATTTATGCAAATGCAATTAAGTTTTTCTGATCCAACTTTAGTATCTACTTCAAGCAACAAAGATAAAATCATTATAACTTTTGTTGAAAATGGATAATTTAGAACATAGTCTGGCTTAGTCCCAGTCAATTAAATAATTTAAAGCTTTCTAGATAATTTTTATTAAAATTAATAAGTTTATCTTTACAAAGTAGCCTCAGCTATTCCTGCTTAAATCGCAAAATATGCTATATTTATTTATTCTTTGACTTGCTTGAAGTTGCTAAGGTTTTTAAACGAAAATTTAAATTTGTTTTTCTTTTCTCAATTATATAATAAAATATTATTTTATATGATTATGACAATACTTTTGCGCCAAAACTTTCTTAGTTTCAATTGAAATTTAATTTTTTAATAAGAAAAATTAAAAATACTTTCTAAAAAATTAATCTTAATACTTTAATAGTATATCTATGAGTACTTAATATTATTATTATTTAAACTAAAATCATCAAACCTAAATAGAATTTAATTATTTTTCAAAAAATTTCTTTTTATAAATAAAACTTTATAATGTAACAAAACTCTATTTTTCATTCAAAGATAGAATAATTTGAATATACCTAAATTCGATTTATTGATTTATAAATACTTTCTAACTAAACTAATCGCAAATACCAGTAAATACTATATGAATTACTAATTAATTATTTTAGAGGAAACTGAAGTATTACAGAGTTTTGCAGATGTAGCACAAAGCTCTGTAGCAACAATAGTGGTCTCTTCATTCGCACTTCAAATATTTTTGTAAGTTCATGGACAATTTTAATAATTATTATTATAGAAAACTCTCATTGAAGCGTGTTTGGAGTATGATTAATATTTTACAACTTATTATTCACATTTAAGGACTTGATATCTTGTTTCCAACAAATTCGCAAATATTTTTGACTTCCTTAAAAGACATCCTCAGCTTTAAACTTCTCAATACTGATTTAAAAGAAATATTTAAAATATTTATATTGTTAGAACAACATCAAAGTTGTGAGATTTTGATCTAATTAAAATTTTAAACAAAAAATTAATCATATGGATTTAGTCCTTGTCGATAGAGTATATGCAGTAAAAGGACTTCTTATACTGAGCGAGACAAATCTATTTTAATTTTTTCTGATTTTTAAAGATGATTTAATGGTAAAAATAGTGTGCATTAATTGCTTTTCAGGGATACGATAAAAAAAACCGCTTATAGTAAAGTCTAATTTATAATTTAAATCAAATTTCTGAATTTTGATTATTCCTAAAATACTAAGCAGTGGCTTGCAGATTTAAAGCTAAATACTTTGAGTGCAAATAAATAGGTTGCTTCAAATTTTTAAAATGCAGGATATGGCTCATATTTTTAATTTATTTATTATAATCATACAGTTTCTTAGAAAATCTAGGAGTCTTAGTTATATTCCTCTTTTTGATTCTTATAATCTTAGCATTATAAACAAAGATAATTAATATCTAATGGCAAAAAATACTTAGAAAAAAATGCAATAACATGTATTAAATAATACTTTTATTGCTTCTCAAATTTATAAGCAAGAAATTCCCTGTAGTTTAAAAAGTTCATGATAAAATCTCCAAGAAACTATTCTTTAATGGAATTAGTAGATATCTTATACAAAGTTACATCGTAAACTTAAATATGAAAAATATTCAATATAAAATTATATTATGAAATTTATTAATTTATTATTAATTTAATGTCATGCACAGCATTAATTGGTATTTTAACCTGAAATATTTCCAGATTATAAAGTTAAAAATAACTATATATGTTTATAAATACCAATAATTATTTTAAACTTCTAAGTTTCTAAAGATAAATTAAAAATTATGATTCAAATCAATTGAAAAATTTCCAATTTTAAAGAATCTATTTTTTGATGCTTTGAATAATTATTTATATATACAAGCACAAACTCATTAAAAAATTTGAAGGAACTATTTTTTAAAAGTGAATTCTTTTTTAAAAAATTATAAACATTGATTCATAACATTTGAATGTTATCTAGCAAGGAATCATCAGGCCCTCTCTGATTATATAAAATTTAAAACATTAAATTTTAGTAAGTATTCTATCTTAGGTCAAGAAATGAGTCTCCTTAACAAATGAATTAAGAAAGAATTTTTTTGATTTTGTACCTTATTTAATAGGAATTTAATAAGAAAATGAATTGAATTATTAATTTTCTAAATGTGTAATTTGATATCAAAGTTGTAATCATTTAAAAGAAATGATTATAAATAAAATTTCATTAAGTAAAATATCTCATCTGCAAAACTTTAAGGTTTATATTCAAGTTGTTGCATTCTCGTCTGCAATTAAATTTTTTTAAATGTATTTAATTATAAGCTGCAGCAGATCATGTAAATTCTTCTTTTGGAATATTTACAATGATTTTCATACCTATATTTCCAATATTTGTGCTAGTCTTTCTACTTTATAAAATTTAAATAATATTAAAAAAATATAATTTTACTTGTCAACAGAAAGAAGTTTAAATAAATATAAATATATTTCATATAAATTTTATTAAATTGTATATTTTTAAAGTTAAAGGATAAATCTTTCAAAATGAAATTTCTAACAATGTATAGAAATAAATTTTATGTAAATAAGTATATTTAATAATATTGTATCAAGCAGTAGACATTAAGAAGAAAAACAACTTTGTAATTCTAGTATGCCCACTTTTCTTATTTAGGCGTTTAACTTTTTCAATTACAATGGTCTTTCTAGAGGGCTATCCAGTGTTCTAAGTGGCTATAAACTAATTGTTTTCACTTTGCTATTTTATGTTTCTTATTAAATTCAGACCAATGAACAATAAATAGTATTATAATTATTTAATTTTTAATTTAATATTAATTATTCCCATAGAAATTTAATATATAAAATAGAAGTCTTAGAAAAAGACAGCTATTAATTCAATCCTAACAAAGAAATCTATAAGGAACTCTACTTTGACTCTATAAGGGTGCTGACACATTCAAAACCCCAAAAGCCCTTAGTGAGGTTTATAAGTGCTTTGATTTGTAGGGTATAGTTGGGGTCTTATTGGGGTTAGTAGAGAAATTAGGTCAAATAGCAAAATTAGAAATAGAAATTAGCGAAATTTAGGGTCTATTTATGATGAGTAATATTTAGATTTACTGCTTAAGCTTAGGTATGGTACGAGTATTAATATAGACTTAGCCAAACCTGTACTAAATTATGCAGCTATAGCAAAGTTATTACGCAAGAGTGCCTCAACTGTTAGGTATCACTGCTTGCTAGCTGTTTAGCATTATAACTCTGGTTCTTGAACGCACCCTTAAAGAAAATAAAAGTTCTCTCAGGCTCATATTGACTTCCTCTGCGATTCGAAGACTTTGAAGTATTGGGCACACTTTCCACTATACCGGCGAGCTGTGATGTTTCATCGCAAGTTTCCTGACATGCGTATCTCTCCTTAGATCCTTAGACTGTAGCCAATATTTTTAAAAGAAATGGTATTACTTTCAAGACTGTCAACAGAGTGAAGAGAGTGATTGATTTTACAGTGCCATTTTATAGTAATAATTTAAACTATATATATGATTAAATGCAGAGAGCTATTACTAATAACATCAAGTTCATACACATTGATGAAGCTGTGTTTACCTTCAACACCTTTATTAATAAATCTTGGTATAAGAAGTATGATAATAAAGAAGTCTACGATTAGAAAGTAAAGGTTGTAACCCATGCAATTTTAGCAGGTATTAGTGAAGACTCTGGCTTAGAAAGTTATGTCATTCATCCTCGCTCTACTAAGCAAGAATAGTACATAGAGTTCCTACATAAGCTGAGAGATAAATACAACGATTAAGAGATATCCTGTTTGTTGACAACCTCTCACTTCATAAGACAAAGGAGTCTAAGAAAGCTTATGAAGAGTTAAACATTACTCCTGTATACAATGTTCCTTACAGCCCTTAATTTAATGGAATT
>ARYC01002339.1:0-91878 GCA_000711775.1 Oxytricha trifallax
CATTAAGGGGAGTAATCAAGCAACCCAAGCTGTAGTCGATGCAATTGAGGCCTTACCATCATTCACCTTTACTCCCATCGCATTCGCGAAGCAACAAGTCAACCAGCGGTTAGGGTCTTACGGGGTCTTGGCTCGAAATCTCTCAATCACCAAGGAATCCACTGAGAGATAGCAATTTTCGATGAGCTTTGTGGCAGCTATCACCAAGGACCAGCTGATCTCTAGCCAAATCATTGAGGGGGCCTTCGATGCGATGCTGTTCGAGAACTTCCTCTATCACACTCTGCGCCACCTGCGCACAGACAAGGATCTCGCCCAGAAGAAGATCGTGCTGCTCATGGACAACGCAGTCATTCACAAGTATTCAGAGGTGCTGGAGACTGCTAGGAAGTTCAAGGTCACTGTCCTTTTTCAACGCTGAATACTCACCCTGGCTTAACCCAATCGAGCAGTTGTTCTCCTACATCAAGAGGCACCTCCGATAAGAGCAAGCAGACAGCAAGTAAGCTTACTATACCTAACTTTTCATAGGATCCACCTGGTGAAGCGGCTCTCGCAGATTCTGAAGACAATGACCAAGACAGACGTCAACAAGCTCTGGGCTTTCAGTGTGAAGCAGTGGTGCAGCACCATCAAGCATGGATTTGTGGTGAGATTGATATGAAAGACGATGAGTTGGAGTGCAGGGACTAGAGAAGCAACCAATATAACCATAAACTGCACTTGAATCGTCAAATTTATTGATTAAAAGCCCCCTTATTACATATCACACTTTTAAGTTTTAATTTTAACTAATCAAACCGAAAATCCAAAAACCTCTCTCATTTTCGCTCATTCAAATCATCATTTTGGCTCCTCCTCCACTAAAGCTGCCGAATTTGGTGCTCAAACAGTCGAGCAGGACTTGAAAGTTGCTGAGCTGGGGGTTTTAAAACATGGAGAATACGATCGGGTCCCAAATTTGACAAATCACTGATCAACAACGAGTTTTTGACAAAATCTTGAATCTCCACTCTAAATCGATGAATTTTTATCATAGATACCTATGATTGCCAATCATTTTATGTGTGGGATAGTAAAATTTACTACTGATTACTAAAATAGAGACTCAGTCTATAAATTTAGGATTTCTGCTTCAATCTTAAGCAAGTAAGTTGAATTTCGCTTTAATCTCAAGCATTCAGCTATAAGTGTTCGAATACAAACGAAAAGTAAAGTTGGTTAAAATTAATTATTAAGAAATATATTTTGATTAATTTCTCATATTTCCTATTTTTATCTATTTTAGCAATAATAGAGAGCGACATGCCAAGAAACGACTACTTTAGCCGCAGGGGTGAGAGAGATTCTAAGCAGAGAATTAAACAATATCTCGATAAAAATAATATAAATGGAGGTCTCAGAGAACTTGCATACTCAACTATTATCAAGCCAATCTAAGAGAATTAACAAACAATAGAAACAATTAAAAATCATCTTAGAAAGATAAAATTCAGAGAACTGCCACATGACACTAAGCTTATGTTCGTGTGAGATATCTTAAAAACTCGCTTGTTATACTCACTTAAATTACTAATATTTAAACATTAAACCCCTACATAAACCCTATTAAAACCCTAATAAGTATGCACTAATAGTCTACTTTTATCAGTCAAAAACTCAATCAAACTACTGAAAGGGTTTTGGGGTTTTGAATGTAATATTAAATTTAATATTTAGATTCAATATTGATTAAGAAATTAAATTTATAATAAATATAATTTCAATTTGTACCTTCAATAACAGGCGGATAAACATTTGCCGATAAATTAGAATTATAAGTTGAGTTAACTAACAATCTCATCTTACTTTTCGAATCTGATCCTACTATCTACCCATATTTATTAATAATAGCAAGAAATTAGTTTAAATTACTAAATAATAAGTAATTACTAATTTTTATTATGATTAATTCAATGATGTCATAAAAATTCTTAATTATAATTTAATTCATTTTAAATATTTTTATTTAATTTCTATGATAATTTACTTAATGTACTTATTAAATTGTGAATTTTAATTTTTATCAACTATATTGGATTCTTTTTATTGGAAATTTGATAGAATATTTAATTAATTTTATCATTTCAATATCTAATATTTAATAAATCACAAAAAACTTTACGTAATAATTAAGTAATGAATATGGGTTTCATATAGGATATATTCATTCGTTGTAAACTAGCGCTTCGAGTTTATCAATGATAAAACTCAGATTTACTCTTGAATATATATCTTATATTGATGTAATCAATTAATAAAAATTTGTGCTTTTCTTTATAGATCAGATATATCAATATTTACCATATTATGATTTTTAAGGTCAAATTTATCTAACCTTATATTTTTCATTTTTTTTTACGAAGTGTGTTTATTTTATTAATTAGTTCTTTTATCATTGATTTGTTAGTTTATTATTGTATTTGACTGCTATAATATTTAGAAATAAATATGATGTTTTAATAATCATGAAATTTTCTAAATAAAGTGAATTGTATTAAATAATAAAATAGACAAATAAATAATTTAAAACATGTCTGATCAGAGTGCTCTGTGTCATTCAACAAAAATGTAAGTTACAAAAAACATATCTAACATTTTATTTTTACAGGGGTTGCACCTGACAAGATTGAGGGCGTCAACGAAGAGGGACTTCAGGAAATCGCAGAGAGAAGGGCACAGGAAGTCAATATTGGTGATGAAGACGATGAAGATGAGGAGGAAGATGAAGATGAAACGTTTTTTTTAGATTTACTATTACTACTGTTGTTATTACTATTACTATTATTGTAAATTAATTTTCTAATTAACTTTATTTTATTTAAAAAGCATCATGAATAAATAAAAATGCATAAAATAATATTCGATGATTATTCAGAATATTTTGAGATATCATGCCTTGATTTTTCTTTTTATCTTACTTTATTTGAATCCATGCTTTAAAGTTAAGACAATTGCACATTATTAGATTCCTAAAATTCATCAACGAACAATGAAACACTATTACTTTATTAATTGCTAACACTAATTTTAGCTCTTTTCTATTTATTCCTTTTTTTATGGTTTTACTTAACAAAGGATTATAATTGTTATGAATCTTAAAGATTACTATCAAATTTATCTTAAAAAGAGTCATTTACTTTATATCTAATCAAATTTCTTGAACTATCGAATTTTTTGTTTTGTTTGAAAGACCTGATAGGTTTTTCAACAAATAATATATAATAATTAAAAACATAATATTTTAAAAAATATTGATGCTTAAGCTTAATAAATTTCATCATGATTAGCATCCTTATAGCTTAATATAATTAAATAAAATTGATTTATAAAAGCCAACTGCGTGCATAATATTCTGGGTATTAAAGTATGCAATTAGTGTGCTAATGTTGTTTTTATTCAACTTTAATTAGTTTTTTAGCTAATTAAAGTTGAAATCTCTTATAATTTAGTCAATTGCAAAACAAAATATTAAAATAATCATGAGATTTTATTAAAAAATTATAATAAAAAAATGATCAGATGATTTGACTTATCATATAATTTTTATAATTTAAATTGCCTTGATACATTCATTACATAGGTTTAAAAAACAGAAAATATCTAATAAATTGTTTTTTTCATTAAAATAAAATATGATTTATGATAGTACTTTATAAAAAAAGATATTTTAATGACACTATTTTTGATACAAATTTCTTTTAATTAATTTGACCTCAAATGAAATTGATTTTTCAAAAATATTTATCCTAAACAATCACTTTTTTAAATATTTTTTGTTTTACTTAAGTCTTGTAGTATTTTGACAAATTATTCATGCAAATGAAAGTGTTCCTATTAAATTTCATTTTAAATAAGCTCAATATCGTAAGTAACCTTGTTATTGCAACAAATTTAATTAGCTTTATGAATTTATACTTTTATAAATAAAGCATGGAATATATATTCTTCCTCTTGAAATGGAATTTTATAATAGATTCTCAAATTCAATATAAAAATAAGATTTATTCAAATAAATTTAGAACTAAGAAAATTACTTATAACTCTTAAATTAGGTGTGTTGATTAGAATTAAACTTTTGAAATAATTTTTGTAGTTTTATTTCTTAATGATTTTTATTTTTTAAATAAAATCTTAAGGAATTTTAACTATAAATATATTGCACAGACAAATAAAAGTGTATATTTTGGGCAACGAACCTCTGAATTTAGCTTTAATTTCATTGTACATAAGCTTTGACCAATAAACAAAGAAAAGCGTATTAGATATAAGAATGATTATAAATGGTTTTAATAAATTTGGCATTAATTTATTTTTAGTATCAAAATGAATTTCAATGATAGAAAATATAAGCTGTCTTAAATGATGAGATAAACTTAAGGAGCCTCTAGAATACTCAGGATTTTTATCATAATTTTATATAATCTAATAAGTTAAGTTATTTTGAATTTTATCTATCGAAACCCCAAAACCCTTTCAGTTGTTTGATTGTCTTTTTTTATTTATAAATGAAGACTATTAGTGCATGCTTTATTAAGGTTTTAATAAGGTTTATGAAGGGGATTAGGGTCTAAATGTATTGTAAATTAGAGTTTAAATGAGAGGTTAGGGGTCAGTATATGACAGTGAGTTTATTGATTTATTGTTTAAGTTGCGTTATGGATGTGATGATTGTAGCAATCAACTCAAGCCCATTCTAAATAACAGGTCTATACCAAGGCTAATCCATTAATCTCCGGCAACTGTTAGGTCTCACTGTCTATTAGCATTGAATCTAGAGAGATAGCAGTTTTATTCTAACCCTAAGTGACCATTAAAATTTAGTAGCATCATATCGATTATCTTATTAATGAAAAGACGCTTAAATACTGGGTTCATTTCTCTATGGCCTAGAGAGCAGTGATGTTTCATCGCCAATTTTCTTAGCTTCACATCTCTGCTCAATTGATAGCTAACATATGTAAAAAGAATGAAATATCTTACAAGACATTCAATCGCATAAAGAGAGTGATTGAATTTAATGTTCCATTTTATAAGACGAATTTAATTGTATATTCATTTAAATGCACAGGTCTTAGGAGCATAATCTAAAGTTCATACACGTTGATGAAGCAGTACTCAGCTTTTATATTTTTATATCAAGGTCTTGGTACAAGAGGTATAGTAATATAGAAGTTTATGACTAAAAGGTTAAGGTTTAAACTCATGTTGGTGGAATAAGTGAAGATAGTGGTTCGAGACCTATGTAATTCATCCTCATTCTATAAAGACTGAATAATATATTCAGTTCTGCAATAACTCAGAGACAAATACGCTGACTAAGAGATTATTCTGTTCTTTGATAATTTTTCAGTTCATAAAACTAAAGACTCAAGGAATGAGTATGAAAGATTAAACATAAAACCTGTATATAATGTTCCGTACAGCTCTTAGTTCAATGGAATCGAGTTATATTGGGGCTATTGAAAGGTCATTTTAAGAAATTGCTGCTCTACCATCTGATGCATGATTTAAAGTTAGATACAGTCGATTTTATTAAGAGTGTTGCCAAGAGAGTCAGTGATGAGAAAGCTAAAGTGTGCGCAAGAGAAGGGAGATTTTCTGTATATAAATAAGTTTTAGATTTAAACGAATGAATAAGTTCACATATTAAGTTTGCCCGTAAAGGGATTTGGCTTCTCTTTCTTTTCTTCCTCTTTAGGCTTGCTTGGGCCCATGTTCCTTCTCTTAGCGCCAGCCCCTGCATCTATGTTCATCTCGTCTGGCTTTTAGAAATCTTTTAAGAGTTTCTTACTCAATTCATGCTTTACTTAAGACTTTCTCTCTCTGTTTAATTTGCTGCGCTCTTTCATCAAGTATACAGCAGTTCCAAGTTTTTCTATAAAGTTAGAAGACTAAGCTTACTAGTGATGAATGGATGGTTCTGCAGTTCCTAGCCATGTGTCGCTGATTTTAATTCCTTGCGAGCTTCTTAATTACTTTATTTAAGTACAAAGGTTTCAGAGTTCCAAGGACACTAAAGAAGAATTTTCTCTCTGGCAACTTATTAGAGAGTTGTAGCTTTGAAAGAAGGTAGAGAGCAACATCTTGATCACTCATAGCATCATCATAGAGTTTTGTTACTGATATTTAAGGGTAGTTAGGTATCTCGATCATTCTGATTTCATTAGACTTAAAAGCCTTTTTCTCTTCTCTCACAAATGCTTCGAAGAATGAGATTTTTGTTCCTTCCTGGGTTGGTAAGAATAATCCAACTATAGTTATTAAGTTAGTTATTAGATAAAAATTACCTTACTATACCAAGTATCTGTAAAGGTCTTCATTACTCCTGAATTTTCCTATTAAATCTTGAGAATATATTCTCTTAATTGCATCATTCATGAATTCCATCTTGCTTCCAGTTTCTATAAATGTTTATGAAATTTAAACTTATGGATATCAATTCTGAATTTACTAAAATATTACTACTAAATAGGGAGATCCATTTAGAGTCAACTTGAATCAGATAAATAGATAAAGACGGAGAAACTTTCTCCATATTTCAGAGTTTGACTTCCATTTTTATCAAACTATCTCCATTAAATTGCTCCTAATAATAATTAATTTGATTAGGTGGTGCTCCTAATTTATTTAAAACTTAATTAGGAGGTTTAATAAAAGTTCAAAACCGTATTAAGTGGTACATTAAAAAAATAAAATTTTCAAAATAACCCTCCTAAATTTACGAGAACAGATTTAAGAGCACCGTCTGACTTCACAAAACACATTTAGGTTCATATTAATGAATAATATGGATGAAATATTATATAAATTATCTCAAAATTTTAGAAATATAAAACTAATGTCTTGCACTCTGTTTCCATTAAACCTCTATAAAACTTTGAGGATGTCCTCTTACTTATTTATAAAGGTAGAATTTAAACAGCTTATATAAATATCAATAGTATTTATAAAATAAGCGGCAACTTACTTAGATAAGTGGCATTGCTTGGCATTAGCCAGCAAAAACTTTATTTCATTAATCATTAGAAAATTGAGACTTTTGATGTCTCTACCTAGTACAATCTTAGGTTTCATACTTTGAATAGCAATTCAGTTGATAATTAGAAATGTAGAGCTAAGAAATTCAATGCGAAGCACAAATAAAAATGGTTCTAGAGGAGGAAGAGAAAAAAGAAGTTAAGGCATTATATTAATGTGAAGAGTGTGAGAATAAATTCACTTATAAATCTGGTCTTAAGCGTCATATTTTAGAGCAGCATTCTAACAAGCCCAAGCTCTATCATAAGCATGAGAAGATAAATGCAAAATATTTCTGCCCTTATTGCAATAAGCAATACAATCATTCAAGGGATTTAAAAGTTCACCTATAAAAACCATCATGGTAAGAAGTTTGAAGTCAGAGATCCTGAGACTAATGAAGTCTTCCTTCAAAAAGGTAAGCCTATAGACCCTTTAGAAACTTTGGAATAAAGATTTAAGAAAGAAAATAAGCTAATTAAAGCAGTGAGAAGTCTCCCTGCTTCTTAAATAGTAAAAATACACTTAAGATATAAGCACTAAAACTTCCAATATTGAGTATAATTGATATTAAAGAGTGCAAGGAAAGATATCTTATCCTTTAAGATAAGTTTGAGAACAAAGTCATAACAGATAAGCAGTTCGCATAAAAAATATATCTGTTCAACTACTTCAAATGCGATGACAAGTATCAAATGGAATCGTAAATGAATACCAATAACTTAATTAGTCAAGAGATACACAGAGCAGATTTATAATAAAGCTAGATGTTATTCTGCTTGATCAATATCATGTATCTTTTCGTATCCCTTTATTTTAAATGACTTTAAGAGACTACATTTAAGATTAAAGGATACCAAAGTAGTAACCTCTTATTCTTACAAATGTATGCAAAGACATTGAAGAGCTGCACACTTTAGGATATATTCATAGAGACTTGAAGTCTGAGAATATTAAGCTTGACTTTTCACCTCTCAAAGTATTGCTAAAATAGATAAAAATAGGAAATTCAAGAAATTAAAATAAATAATTTAAAAGTAATTAATTATAACTGTCATGAATTAGGAGTGATAGTAATACTAATCAGATTTAGATTTTAAAATTAAATTAATTAATATATGTTAGTGGTTTAGTAGTCTCGCCGTGGTTTATGACTCAGATCTTACAAATGAAACTTTTTTCAATGTCTCTTGTCACAAGTCAAAATTTTCAAGGATGTTCATTCTGAATTGGTAGAAGTCAATATCTGGAAGATAGACATCAGTAACAGCTCACACAAAGATATAGCTGCCAACATTATCGTTACTGAGAGGAGTACCGGAGTATGTAAGAGCATTAGTAATAGGATCTCTAACTTTGGTGCAGACCATCAAAAACCCCGGCCAGACCACTAAAAACTATGGTAAACCACTAATATATATTAATTAATTTAATTTTAAAATCTGAATCTGATTAGTATTACTAACACTCCTAATTCAAGACAGTTATAATTAATTATTTTTAAATTATATATTTAAATTTCTTGAATATCCTATTTTTATCTTTTTTAGCAATAGTAATAATTTATTTTAATAGATCATAGAGAGTTAAAGCTTCAGGACTTAGCTACGCTTATGGTACTACTGTGTACTTTCCAGAAATGGAGGACTGGAGATATGGCGATATTAAGTGTGATATATGGGCTCTAGCAGCAATAATTGCTGAATGCGATATGGCAAGAAATAGTTACTATAGTGCAAGAGAGAAAAAGATTAAAAGCATAGAATACAGTAATATCTAGACTAGAATAAGATAAAATTTAAAATGAAAGATATCGCTGAGTAGATAATCCTTAAGCCTAATCGTAGAGCGGACCATAAAATAATCTAAATTGGAAGTTGGATAGGAGAAATAAAGTTTAGAAAGTTGCTTCATGATGCCAAAGTTCTGTTTGATTGATTACTAAAAATAAAACACCTTGAATATACACACTAATTTACATTAAATTTAAACATTGGACCCCTATTTAAACCCTATTAAAACCCTGATAAAGCATGCACTAATAGTCTACTTTTATCAATCAAAAACTCAATCAAACTCTGAAGGGGTTTTTGGGGTTTTGAATCCACTGCTAAGGTTTATCAACTATAAAGAAGATACCACAGTAAATAGTAGCCATTGATGATATTAATGAGAGATTCTCAAGATCATTCAGTGCTAAAGTGACATACGGATGATTATTACTATTCACAATTAAGAATCTATAAATTATGGAATTAATGAAAAAATATTTACATTATGAGAACTACAAGCACAACTAGTGCTTAAGAAATGACCCCAAATTGGTTGGCGAACACAGCTATGAAAATAATTATAATTTTTCTGTACATTATCACTACCTCCCAAAAGAAAAATTTGTTCTTATATCCCCTGAATAAAAAACCATACTGCTCTCTAATTTTTAGTAAATCTAACTTATTTTTAACTCTGAACATTATTATTAATGCGAAAAAGGGAATGCCAAGTCCCCAAAAAAAAATTGAAGGTATCGCTACTGCCATACTGTAGAAAAAATGCTACTAAACTTTACTACGAATTAATTAGAAGAATCTTTTTAATTATAAAAATCTTTTTAGATAAAAAGATTATCCCCAACAAACCACTTCCATATCATTCATGACCCTATTTTCTCCATCGATTTCTCTGCACTTGAAATCATAAAACATAAACTGTATAATACTTGGATGAACTAAAAACAACACTATAACAATGCTTGCTATAATTTTCCCTTTTATTTTGTACTTGATTTTTTGTTCTAATAGTTAAATAGAGGAGTTTGTTTATTTATTTTTTCTACTTTTAAGAACAATTAGATTTATAAAATAAATTGAAATTCATTTTTTTAACTTACTATATAATAATAACGATTCATTAAAATCTATTTATCTAAATTAGCTTTATTAAGTACCATCCTATATAACAAAAGAAGACTAAGACAAAGGGGAGTAGTGCAATCATTATCATCTTTTAAAAAAATATTCTAATCTATGAATCTTCATAATTTGGTTTGTATGATAATATTTCATCTTGAATGACACCATTTTTTTCAAAAACTTTTTATAATGAATTTAATGACATAATTAGTTGTAGAATTTAATAAGACTCTTTAATCTAAAAAGCAATCCAAACTAAAAATCTATGTGCTTACGGTTGCTACTTATTTGCTTCCAGTGAAAAATTCTTAAGTTTGCTATGACCATTCAAAATCAAACGAAGCAGTCAACATTATCAGTTGAAAATGATGTCATTAATTTAAAGATAAAGTTAAATGAATGGGATAAGTTATCTTAAAAATTAACATAAACATTTTAATTATTTGTGATTTAAAATATTTTAATATGTATATAAATAAGGTAAAAATATCGTTTTATAAGTCAATTAGAAAATTAATAATCTAACAAGAGTGATGTATAATTATATTCTGGGTTTGATCTGTTAATAATTAATCTCTTTTAATCATCATATCGCGTTAATAGTTCTAAACCTCCCTCTTCGCGCAGTCTTGTAGGTGTATTGTTTCCTGACTTTGATCACACTCCTCTTAATTCGTACTGTATAGCTTGTTAATCCGGTAGCTTTGATATTTCTGCACATTCTCAGTGTCTTTCGTGTGAATTTAGAGCATCTCCGAATATCGTGTCTTCTCCAGTTGCTCCGCCTCCCGCAGTATATACTGTGTATCAGAAGGTACAACTTGTAAAAAACACAAACTTTCAAGTCAAAATTTTTAAAATATGGGTGATAGTAACAATCATAGATGAACGAAGAATAAGGTTTCGACAAGAATGAAATAAGTTTAGGTAAGTAACATTTCTCTTTGGAGAATTAACTTTGAGCTCAACTTATTTCATTCTTGTCGAAACCTTATTCTTCGTTCATCTATGATTGTTACTATCACCCATATTTTAAAAATTTTGACTTGAAAGTTTGTGTTTTTTACAAGTTGTACCTTCTGATACACAGTATATACTGCGGGAGGCGGAGCAACTGGAGAAGACACGATATTCGGAGATGCTCTAAATTCACACGAAAGACACTGAGAATGTGCAGAAATATCAAAGCTACCGGATTAACAAGCTATACAGTACGAATTAAGAGGAGTGTGATCAAAGTCAGGAAACAATACACCTACAAGACTGCGCGAAGAGGGAGGTTTAGAACTATTAACGCGATATGATGATTAAAAGAGATTAATTATTAACAGATCAAACCCAGAATATAATTATACATCACTCTTGTTAGATTATTAATTTTCTAATTGACTTATAAAACGATATTTTTACCTTATTAAACTTTGGATATCATAATACTATTATTAATTACTCTCATATTCTCAATAACTTTTAATTGCAAAATTTAAATATATTTTTTAATGGAATCTTTCAACAGCATAAAAAACATCCCAAAATAATTTTTTTTTTTAATTAAATGATTAAGCAAGATTTTCATGAAAATATTGGTTATGTTACGTTTATTTAGAGCGCCTTACAGAGTTGACCGAATTAATAAAATGATCAGCAAAATCAGAGCAATAATTATGAAGATTAGTCTCACAATATTTATTATATAGTCAGGACACTTTCCACATTTATTTTAATCAAAATTGAATTTAATTAACAAAAAATTGAAAATATTTTCTCCGGTTCTAGAATATCCCACCATACAATCAATTATTGCTAAATAATAGAATTTCAGGAAAATTTATCATAAAGGAATACTTTTGATCTGGGAGAATTATATTTAATAGTTTTTTTCTTGAAAATAATTACGATGGTAAAAATTAATATAAAAATTACAAAAATTAATCGATTCGCATAAATCTATGAGTCTTAACATTATTTAAATTTGATAATAGCAACTTATCATTTGAGAAAATATTCTAATAATTTTTTTAATATATATTTCTACTAGTTTAATTATTTTGATTACATTTTAATTTTTATATTCGTAATTTTATTCTAAATTCTCTCATTTTTATTGATATTATGTTAAAGCTCGTTTTTAAGATATTTTTTTTTAAATTTCATAACTATTCTCATAATATTTAAATGATAATATTTCCCAAAAATCTCATTAATTAATGATAATACTTTGATTTAAAATGAAACAAACTTTTGGTTTAATATATAAGATAATTTTAAGTACCTATTTTTTAAAAACACTTAATAAAAAATTCTTAATTATCTTTTAATTATTAACATTTAATTAAAGTGATAATCACTACAGATAACTCCTGAATAACCTTGAGCACAATCACCAATTGGATTATTATTAGGTTCAACCATTCCCAAACATGCAAGTTCGTAAGAACACTAGACAATAGTAGAAGTTACATTACTTTTTCTCCAATATCCTGGTTTAGGTCCGAAAACAGCACCCCCTAGACAATGAGCTTTGTAAATTGGGCAATTTTCACAGTCACCTGGACTTGTTTGTTTTTATAAGAGAAAATTTATATCTTTTATGCATAAATTGCATTTCCCTTAAGGAGTGAATCTCTCTCCTAGTATGCATTCGCGCAAATTTATGTTAAGCTAATAGTCTAAATCTAATCTTAAAATGAATTTAGTTTCATTAATTTTTAGTAAAGTATAATATTTCATCTTCCAATTGATTGCATGTATTAGATATTAGTTTTCTTTGTTATATCTATTCCATCAGTTTAAAGAGTAATGCTATAATTAAATCCAGGTGATGCAGAGAAGATAACCCCTTCAACAGCTGTTACTCCATTTCCAAAAGCGAATTAATTTGTACCTTTGATAAAAAGATTTCAAAACTACATGAAATGTTTAGAATTTTTTCAGCTATTATCTACCCATATTTATCAATCAAAGCTAGGTAAATTACTTCAATTTTTCCACCGCTTTGAAAATTATTAATGTTAAAGTTATTATAACTTTAATCTAGTTATCTAGGATATTAATCTATTTTTACACCTAACATCCTTTTTTAGATTTATGAATTATTAAGTCCCTGTATATCTAAAATGTTTAAATAGTCAGTTTATGAAATTACCCCTATTTTCTATACATAGCATCCAATGTTATTAGCATAAAATCCTGCTAAATTATTTGAATAAACAATAGAATTGTCAAAAAAAGGTTCATGAACATCCCAGAAAACTGCTCCTCCTTGCACATAAGCTATGTTACCAATAAATTAAGTATCGTTTTCTATACTTAATTAGCATTGAGACTAAGAATCACTAATATAAACCCCAAAACCTCTTAATTAAGTATTTTAGAGAATTTAATTGTGTAGAATGAGGTCTTTTTTTGAGAAAGCAGAAATTTATTTTAAAATCGGGAAATGAAAAAATAACAGCAATTTTAAAGTTATATTTATAAGAAAAACATTTCGACGATTTTCTATAGCTAAAATATGAGTAGTGCATCATAATATATTAATTCAAAGTATATATATGATCCTTTTAACTGTTAAGCATCACAGTTTATTAAAGATAGGCATTTTAATCCTAAAAAAATAACGAAAAAGAAATAATTATAGTATTTTATGAGGATTTGAATGCATGTGAAATAGAGAGCACCTCCTGATCCTTAAAAGTCTTCAAATATATGAGATGATTTGTCGAAAGCAATATTAAACATAAATGTTGAGTTTTTAATTCTCATACTTTAAAGGTTCTGAATATATATTGCTCCTCCAATCGGTGAGCTGTTATAATTTTTGTAAAATTATATTTAAATTTTGTGATGAAGATGGAAAAAATATAATAAAATATTAAATATGAATTTATGATTCAACTTAAAATTCTCAGAATCTATTTCTTTTATTGAGAAAATTTAAGTTAGACTTTCATTTTATATTAAATAATCATTAAATATATATATAATATATATATATATATATATATATATATATATATATATATATATATATGAATTTCAAATTAAGGGTACCCCTCCAAAACTTGAACTTTTTACACAAATCCGGAACAATTCGTGAACATTTAAAAATTAGCCGTTAAAAAAACATTCACAGAATTCAATGACAACAGGCCCATATAATTTGCCTATCGTAAATAACAGTAAAATAATAAAATTTTAAAAATAATTAAGGGCAAGCGTAGTTTTAAGTATTTAAATATCGCTAAATATTTTTTGTTGTTGACCATTTTAAAAACATATAATTTCATTTACTCTTTACTATTTTTGAAATTTTATTTTCTAATTGTTATTTAGGATAGGCAAATTAAATGGGCCAGTGGTCATTTAATTCTGAAAACTTTTTTTCAAGGCTAATTTTTAAATGTTCAAGAATTGTTACAGATTTGTGTAAAACGTTCCAGTTTTGGAGGGGGTCAAAAAGAGTTCCAGTTTTGGAGAAGGTACCCAAAATTTAATTATCAGGAAGTCTAAATCATCAAAATTAAATTTTAATCATTCGCTAAAGTTGGAGCGAATGACCACATGAGATCTACTCAAGGCAATTGGTGAACATGAGCTGTGTTAAACTAGACAGTCCATTAAATTGGACCGCAAAAAGTTAAAGTATGAATATCTGATTTAAGCCTCAGTATTAATTTTCGTACAGCATTAAATAAGAAAATTAATATGCTAAAATTAAGTTTTTTTTAGCTAATTTCATCTATATAACTGTAAAGTCAATAATAAACTAAAAATTTAAACGAATTATTATATAATTTTTTTTAAATGATTTCAACTCCACAAAAACAATCTACTTTAGTTATTTTTTATACTTGTAATATAAAACCCCGTTAGTCAATTAAGGATGAAGATTGGGGATTATGAATAAAGAAATTAAAAATATATTATTATTGGCTAAAATTAATTATAATTAGGCTAAAAACAAATTTACGCACCCTGATTGGTTTATTTTAAAGAGACAATTATTCGAGCCAATGGTTTTAATAATTAGCCATAACTTTAATAATTTACGCCAATAATAATTATATTTTAATTTCTTTATTCTTAATCCACAATCTTCATTCTTAATTGACTAACGGGGTTTTATAATAAATGTTATTGGAAAAGGTGCAATTATCAATGATATACTTAATCTTATCATAAAATTCAGAAGTTTTTGAATCATCTATTTCTTCAATATACACCGCTCCTCCATACTAACTTGTAGAATTGTGAAAAATACTATCTCTTAAAACTATAGTATAACAGTTTATGCATTACAGAGCAGATCCGTAAGTTAATTTGTCTTTCCCTTGCTAAATATCTCTCATTGTACTATTATTAATTTCAATCTGAACTTTTTCAGCATAAATTGAGGTCTTTGCTTTTGTGTTCGAAATGTAAGTTTAATCAAAATATGCCAGGTAGTCCGAGTACGTGAGATATAAATCGTCTCCTTCTTCTTGAGCTTAATTATTGATAAATTTACAACCGTTGGTGAAATTTAACGCTAGAAATCCTTAAGCATAAATTGCACCACCATAAGTTTTAGAATGATTGTCAATAAAGGAAGTGTTTTTGTTGAATTCAATTTTATTAGGAAAAAAATTAAGAATCAATTTAAAATGAAATAAAGACTAGTTAAAAAATTAATAAATTTCTTTTTAAAAAATTACTATTATTTTTTGCATTTACTTTGAAAAGATTTTGATATTTTCAATGTAATTTATTAATTTTTATAAAGAAATAATTTACTTAAATTAAATTAATTCTCTCTTATTTTCAATTGTGTTAAAAAAGCCATAATAATATTCAACTATTAATTCATTAACTTATAGATGAGTTAATTATTTTATTAATTTTTATCATTTTCGATAAAGATTTTAAAAATAGGTTTAGGAATAGGGTTAATGATATAATTTATTTGGTATAAAAATTATTTCGCAATTTTTGTTGGACTTCTACTGTTTAAGTTATTTTTGATGAACTTATTTTTTTTAAAAAATCGGAATTATTTCTTCTATTATTTATATTCATTTATATACTCCAAAATATCCTAATTTCAACAATACTAAAATACAAATAGCTTTCACTCTGTAGATATATTGCACCTCCCTGTTTGGAGTATCCATTCTAAAATATAGAAGATATAACTGTTAAAGTCACTTCTGAAATAATAAACATAAATGAACCAACAGTATTGTCATTATCTTGATCTTAAATGTTTGTTACATTAGGATTATCAAATCTTGTATTTTTTACAATTAGTTCACTAAAACCAAGTAGAAAGTTCTTAGTCACATCAATAGCTGAATTGTTATAGAATAAAGAGTTTTCTATTATCATTTTTCCATTTATCAGTGAAATTCCTACTTAATTAGCTATATTATTCCTAAAAATCGTGTTATTGCTAAATAAAGATAACTTATTTAATTTTGGGTATAGTGAAATATTAACTTTTAGCATTAAATATTTACATTATTTTCAACAAAAATTTTAAAACGTAAATTTTAAAATAAATTTAAAAGAATAATAAATCAAATTTAGAACATACAATCAATTTTTTTAATTAAATTTTCATTAATTTTCTAAAATACTAAACAAATAATGGATTTTGAAATTAATAGATTTATTTTAATTTAATACAATAGATAATGAAAATTTTAGATTAATATTTTTAATTTTTTCAAACCTTTTAAAGGAATTATTTGATAAAAAGATAAATTATTGTTATAATTAAATGAGATATTTTAAAATAAAATTCAATTCAAAATATTAATAATTTAAGAAATGTAAAATTATATTTAAATAATATTTATAACACTATAAACATCTTAGTTGCTGCTTTGAATGTCTAAAATAGATTTCTCAGAAGCATAGTTATTTTCAAATAAAGAATTGTCAATTTAAATTTAAGAACTGGATGACACCTAGATATTATGATTATTTACAAAGATAAAAACTTTTCATTTATAATGACTAACAAATTAATTATTTAGAATAGATAACTCCAGCTGATTAGACTGCTTAATTTCCAGAAAAAGTGCAATTATTTAATGTTAAAATGCTTTAATCTTAAATTCTGAAAACTCCAGCAATGTCAATAAATTATTAATATATTATATGTCTGCTGTGTTGTTAATAAAGCTACTATTACTAAATCACAAATAATTTTACAAATTTAACTAAAATTACATTAGTAGTAGTAGTGAATTATTTAAGTAAATAGAGAAACTATAAATTTAGAAGTAAAATTTCCTTGACCTATTAAATAATAATACTTAATTAAACTTACAATTATTTATATTTTAAGATGGCTTTTATATACTATTGATATTCTTCTTAATAGTCTGTGATAAAACTGAAGAAGACAAGTCAAATAGCTGCTATTACAATTCCGGAGTCTAATCTTTGGGGCATACTTTGTACCTTAAATATTAGTAGTCTTTGGTTTTCGCTGGATTTGATATATATATATATGTTGATATCAGAAATTTAAATTTTTTCTTGGCCGTCTTTGGTCTAGTCCCTATCAACAAACTTTTAAAATGATTTGTCAAGATTCGCTTTTTCTGAGTTATCAGCTGTTAGAGTTGCTCCTCAAAATCCCAGTTTTGCGATTAGGAAGGGCATGTCTCTTGTATTACTATTTACACATGCAATAGATCATCTTATTTCTTTTGTACTTAATAACGATCTCCCAAAAGTGAAAGTTATGAAGTCTCACTCTAAGCATTTATGTATTAATTTATATTCAGATAATATTAGCAAACGTTAAATTAGAGCTTGTTGAAAAGAACACTCCCCCATTAGTTCCTACATTATTAATATAGCTTGAATTAAAGTCTTGTAAATTTGAATTTTCCAAGTAAAACACACCTGAAGACTGCTTGCTCCAACAGTTTTAAAATTGAAAAAAAATATACATTTATAACAAATTTAAATTGGGATGATTCTATGAAAATCAAAGTAGATTAGGACATGTAGAATTAAGATTTTTCTTAAAGAGATAAACAAAGTGTTGAGGTGTTTCTTAAGTATATATTAAGCTAAGGAGCAATTGAATAGATTGAATCTCCATTAGAGGCTGATGAGTTATTTATTTTCTAAATATAGATTGAAAAAACAAAATATTTCAGATTATTTTCATTGAAAATATAATTTTTTATAGAGTTTAGGAATGTTGTGTTTTAAAAAGTTAAGCTGTCTGCTTACTCTATAATTTGTAATGAAAAACCTTTAACTAAATTTAACATATCACTTATTATTAATTAACCAAATACAAATTTGTGATGAGTTAAATTCCCAGAATTAATTTGAAAGACATAGAGAGAGACAAATTAATTAAAATTTTTCTCTATTTGATTCCTAAATTTACACTTATTTATTTTTAATCTTTAATTACTATAATAAGTTAGATTGCTAAAAAAATAATTTCGCAATATTTTAATTGAAAAGTAAAATGAAGCATTCACGAGTATGCTTCTGAATAAAGCATTGTTTAATAAAAATTTATTATATTAACAGCCTTTAACTTATTTTTTTTTTCTTTTTTACATAATTATTGAGTTATCTTAGAATTTAATTAAAAATATTGCCAATAAATTGTTAATATCCAATTATCATTCGTACTTTAAAGTCTAATTATTTTAAAAGATGCCCTTAAAAATGTGAAAATATGCATCCCCTCGGGATTATAGTAAGACCCGACTAACTGCTTAATCTATAAAGATCTATAAATTAAAATAATATACAATTAAATCATGCCTCCATAATTCAGAGCTTGACTATTTATAAATTAAAATATTGGGTTAAAAAAGTAAATGATTTAACAACAATATATATTAGTTTCAATTTTTAATGGAAAGATGTTTATTTACTACTATTTTTGAATTATATCAAATTAAAATAAAATTAATAGCTTCCCCAATAAACTACAGAAAAAATTAATTTTGGATGGTAATATTTGAGATTCTAATTTTTGCAAGCTTATTTGAGACATACATAAATCCACCATCAAAAGCATTATTTTCATTAATCTGAAATTTATATTTTAATAATATTATTTAAATCCAATTCAATTAAAAAATGATAAAATATTAATAAATAATGATTTAAAAATTGAGACGTACTTATCATGTTTGCTGTACTAATCTCTAATATTAAAGGTGTCAAATCTGATAAGTCAGTTTGCTAAATTGCTATAACTCCTCCTCTTAAAGAAGCACTATTATTATATAGAGTTAAATCTTAAAGTTGAACATTTCCAGAATTTTCCAATAGAAATGCTCCTCCATCGTTGGCTTAATTATCTTTAAATGTTGAATTTTGAATTGTCATATTGCATTTCACAAAAATTCACTTAAACTAAAAAGATTTATATATAAAATTAATTAACATTTAAAGCAAGAAAGTACTCCCGAATTCCCTTAATTATTTGAATAGAAGCTATCTCTATCTATCAATGTTGAATTTATAATTTAAGCGAAAGAACCTTTTAGTGTATTTTTACAATTCTATACGCTATTATTTTATAGAGAAACTCCAAATTAACTATTAGAAACAATTTTAATAAAATAAATATAATTGAACTGTTTTTTACTTTTAATATTAAGAGTTTTTAATGAAAAATCTCATTAAGATTGAAAATAAAAATCTATAATAATATCCAATTATTCTATTTCTTACAATAATTGTTTTATTAATTATGATTTTTTAAAAATATGTACATCATAATCTTTTCATTTTAAAATTATCAGAATATATATTTGAATCTAATTTATAAGAATAATTTTTTATTAAAATAATTATAATTAAATAAAAATATTAAATAACAAAAAATTAAATAGAAATGAAATATATAAAACGTAAATGATTGATTTTTACTGGATAGATTTTTAAATTTCTCTATAAAATTGTGACAAATAAGTATGATCTAGATTTATTAAATTACAGTCGATAACAGAGTCTCTCATTAAAATTATTTTTATATATTGATAAACAAAATTTAATTTTGTTTTTCATATTAAAAGAGGCTCCGCTAAACTGATGATACTGTAATAGAATAATTATTTTTTTATATGTATATATTCGATTAACAAATCTATAAAAACTTTTTAGATGTGGTGTACAGATCTGGAATTTTTTTAGATGAAGCATTCTAGAATTCCAGATCTGTCTAAGTATAAGCAATAATATTTTGTATTGAGTAAAAATTAAATGACTAGACTTTAATTGAATGCATTAAAATTCATAGAATTCTATCCGCTAATTTTATCTAAATAAATTGTTTAAGAGAAGTAAGAATTTACTTAAAAAATAAAAAAACTAAGAAATGTGTTAATTTTAATAGTTTAACTATAATTAAATAGAATTTATCAATCTCGTTCAAATATACTTTATATAGCTTAAATATTCTTTTTACTTGCTTGAGACATAAAATATTAAATTTAAGTGATTGAATTTTACTTTTTTTAAACATAATTACTGAAATCTTAATTCAAACTTAAAAAATCATAAAAATACATTAATTTGAATTTTAATTAGCTATATTTTAATATTAAATTAAAAGGCTGAATGTTGAAGAACTTGAATAAATAAGCTTTCCATAATTATATAAATAATTGTCATTTTATAAATAATTATTTTTTCCATTAGAGCTACCAAATAGATTTTTGAAAGAAGAATTATTTATATTTATATTAATTTATAATTTAATTCCTTATTGTTGCATTTAAACCTATGATTTTAATTTAAACATTTTGGTTATTAAACTCTCAATATCTTTTGCGTGTTTTACTAGATATGATTTTGGAAAAATTCTAAGCCATTATGGTATTATAAACATTTTATGCAGAAGAAAACATAATTATAAGCTTTCATAATTTAATTTATCAGGATACTCTTTTATCATTTAATTTAATTTAAATTTATTGCTTAGTTATTAATATTGTAAAATACATTTGAATTTGGAAAATTAATTTTAATTAATTAATAATAAATCAAAATTGTGGCAGTTAAAGTTGGCCAATTTAAACGATCTTGTGCTCATTCGATAGATAATCAAAATTAGATGAACTTTACTCTTGGTGGTACTATTTTATCACATCCCTGGAGCGAGATAACTTGACCTTAATTAAACATCTCTAAATAAATTAATTTTACCCTCACATTAAAGTGAAGTTATCTCGCTCGATAAAATAGTACCACCAATAGTAAAGTTTATCTAATGATACTCTATCGAATGAGCCCTAGATCGTTTAAATAGGCCAACTTCAACTGCCACGATTTTGATTTATTATTAATTAAATTATAATTAATTTTTTAAATTCAAATGTATTTTACAAAATTTATTTTCCCATATAATAAAATTTATTATAGTTTCATATAATTTTTGTCTTTTTAAATACTAATACTTATAAGCTCAATTAGTTTTCATTTACAATCAACGTCTTGCTCTAATTTTTCATAATTACTATTAAATTAATAAAACAATGATGAAATTTTTCTTCCCTTCTCTTTAACTTACAATTAAGCTAATTCTTTATCTATAGGAAAAAAGTAATGTTAGAGTGTAAATCATAGATCTGGCTTCAGTAAATGATCTATAGATGTTTAGTATTTCATTAATTTTATTCTTTGGCTTAGATAATTTCTTATTTAAATATAGAATAATCATAAATTTATTTCAAATTCTAGAGATTTTCATTTAATTTAAATAATAAGCTCTACCTGGAAGGGGTTTTGGGGTTTTAATTGTTTTATTTAATTTAAAAGTAACTTGAGATATAATTAGAATTAATAAGATATCAAAATATTAAATAAAATTTAAGATTTTAATTTCCTGCAAAAGCTTCAACAAATATAAGACCCCCTTGATTAAAAAAACTAATAATAATAATAATAAATCATATGTTAAATATGATATTGTTAATAATAAACGAATTTCAGTTTATTAAATGTGATAATATAATTTAATCAGTTTTTACAAAATAAAATTATTGCAAATAGTGATTTTATTCACTTAAACTTTAAATATTCTAATTATTTTGCATTAATATAGTCATTCTCTAATACTTTTTATATTAATAAATGAATTATTATATTTTTGAGAAGTCTTTCTTATTAATATTTTTTATTTTTATTCCTGCTAAGAATTAGTTAAGTGTATATATTTAGAATATAGAAACTTATAACTTCTGATTAGTACGTTTAATAACGGATCTGGAATATCATAAAATATAGATTCTTGAGTATAATATAAAATTATATTAGATATCTATATTCTCACGAGTTTTACATTTTCTAAAATTGGAAGAATATTATTTATTATTATCATTGAAAAATGCCTAAGGTATAAATTGTATAATTCATTTTACATTTCTTTAATATTAAAACTCTCTCTAATTCAAAAACACTTCTATATTATAAAAATACAATGAAAATTGATCACTAGATAAATATTGAAATGTTGAATTTACTATTTGAATATCTTTATAGTTTAATGTATTTACATATATTCCTCCATTCTTTAGAGTCTCAATATTATAAAATAAAATTATCAAAAATTAAATATAAGTAATAGAATAATAAATAAAGTTAAAGGTAATAATTGTTTAGTATTTTCTGCTTTAGAGAATTATATTTAAATTAATATAGTAGACATTTTTTTAAAAAATGTCAAAATATTTATTTGGTTATTATTATGCAAAATAATTCATTTTAATTTATTCGACTGGAAAATAATTCTAGTGGGAAAAATTGTTTCATTTTAATAGTGCTATAAAACTCTTGTCCTTAATTAATGAGATGAGATATTTTTACTAAATTTTTATAAAATAATTTTTCAATCGTACAAGAGAAATAATTATTATTTTTTATTGAATATTATAAATTCTATTCAATTTTAAATCTTATAATAAAATTTATTTTAATTAGTAAAAGTATTCTCATAAAATTAGTTTCAATAAGGAAATAATTAATAATTTAAAAATAATAATTTATGAAGTTTATTATAAATACTGATTAAAATACTCAAAAAAAGTTATTTTTATTATAGAAAAAGTATGACATAAAAGAAAGTCAAGATTTCTTATAAATTTCAACTAAATTAAAAAAATTGATAATTATTATCTGCCATTTTATCTAGTTAAAACCGATAATTTAATTAAGAAAAAGATTAGGAGTTTGGAACATAAAATTTAATTATTATTAGTTAAAATTAAATAAAATCATGATTATATTAAAATTACATACCCTTATTGGATTATTTTAAAAGAAGAATTAATCGAGAAATGTTTTAAATTTTAGCTTAAACACTAAAAAAAATTCCGATAATTATATTTAGTAGTATTAAACTCCGAATGTTAAGATTTTATTATGAAAGTGGTATTAATTATAATAAATGAATGAATTTTATTAATGATAGTAATATTAGAGAATTGGGAATTAAGAATTTACATTGTGTATTTATTTAGCAAGACTTAAATTTATTCTTCATAGTTTATAAGAGACCCATTTAGTTAATTTTATATAATAAACTGACTAAAAATTAATAACTTATTAACTAAAATAAGATTTAATAATAAAAGGTGACATAGTTTAGAAACATTTTCAATTATTTCCAATAAGTTCACAAAAAATAAGTTATTTATTAAAATTAAAAATATTTATAATTCTTAAAATGAATGAGGGAATTTATTCTTTTTAAATAATTACGATAGGAAAATATTTGAAAAAGTAATTTAGTTTTTTTATTTGTATTTAATATTTAAGTTTTTTTTCTTCATAATTTTAAGCAATTTCTAAATTAATAAAATAAGAAAATTTAATAATTTGTTGATAATTATTTATTATAATTAATATTGATTTTAAATTTAAAGATGCTGATATATTGATTATATTTGAATCCTAAATAGTTATTTTTATTTAATATTGTATAAATAAATTTGAAATTGGGAAATTAATTTAAATCAAATTAGTTGAAGTTAAAGTTCCCTAATTTAAACGATCTTGGCCTTATTCGATAGAGAATTCAAAGTTAGCCGGACTTTGCCATTGGCGGTATTATTTTATCGCATCCATGAAGTGAGAATACTCGACTTTAATTAAATCACTCTAAATTCAGTAAATTATATCCCCCACATTAAATTGAAGTTTTCTCGCTTCACGGATGCGATAAAATAGTACCGCAATAACAAGTCCAGCTAATTTTAAATTTTCTAACGAATGAGTTCAACTTCGTTTAAATTCGACAACTTTAACTTTCACAAATTTTATTTTTAGTTAATTTAATTTAAATTAATTCCCAATTTCAAATTTATTTATAAAATTTTTAAATTAATTCTTTTAAATATTTAATGTAATATTTTTAATATATTATGAATTTAATTTATACGTTATGTTTAGGTTTTAATCGGATACTTTCAGTATACCTCCTTACTTTTTATTGCATAAATTTTATATTTGGCATATTAATTAATATTAATATTACTGAGTTACTATGTTCTTTATAGTGCAATTAAAATTATAATGAAATTTAAATTTTTAAAATTATTTAATAAAATATATCTAAAATAAATAATTTGTTTTTTTAAAATGCAATTATTGATAGTAAATGACTCTGGTATTTAATTATTATTAATAATAATAACAACAATGATAATTAATATTTTTAATAACTTTCTACATTCATTATTTAAAGTATCCTCATATAATAAATATTCTAATATAAGGGTAAAAATCTTATATAATCAGTGTTTTTTTTATATTAAATGTCTTATGGATGATAAAATAATATTTTTTTATCTTTGAATATGCCGTATTCTTAATTATCTAATTAAATATGTTAACTATAATGTGTGTTCAATTCTATTGATGCCTTATAAATAAATTGAATTTAAATTTGCTCAATGGTTGTTGGTATTTAAATTATATTTTTATGTTTAATATACTTCACTACCATTTTAAACCTACTCAGCTTTATCAATATAGTAAACACCGTAACTTGTTGACAAGATGTTCTAATAAATTGAATTTTACACTATTTATTAAATAATAAAATATTTGCAGCAAAGTTTAATTTCATTTTACCGATATTAAGTTAATTCTATTTTATATTAAAAATTCTCAATAAAACAAAATAATTTTTACGAAAGAATTTATAAGTATTTAATGTGAATTTTCATCAAAATATTTAACAACATTTGCCAGTCTAATTGGTTAAAACCCTTGGTATTTATATTAGATTACATTCTCATTTAGTAAAATAGAAAATATAAAGATTTTATTTGATTAATTATATAAAATATTTAATAAATTAGGACATATATTTACAAGAAATTAATGATATAAGTTATACTTTTATATAAGGTTTGGTTAATAATTTAACCATTTTAAGAGACTTTATTAATTAATCAATATTTTTTATATCGAAATAAAATATATTTACATAGACGCATATTATAAAGATAAATATTAAAAATCTAATCGACTGTTTTAATGATTCTCATATTTAATTACTGCATAGAGTCTCTCAAAGAGGAGAATATGAGTAGAAAGACTTGAATCTTGATAAAAAAATATTATTAATTTCATTTCTTTGAAGTTTCATAATAGATTTCAACATATTTAAGAGAATTAAATTTTTTTAAAAAAATAGTTGCAAATCCTGGATAATCGTTAAAATTAATTACTAGAAATTTTAAAATATATAGATTTGTTAAGAACTAAGAGTCACAATTTTACAGAGAAATATCAAGGATATAAAATAATATGACTACGAAAGAAAAATTATTATCTATATATATTTTATCTTTATATATATGGTATTCAATTTAGTTTTTGTAACAGAATTAAATTTTAAGAATTTAATTAAATATTAGGTGGTCTAGAGTAATAATTGCTGATGTTTATTCTATTTGATTATATTATCAATATAAAAATAAATTTATAATGTCTCCTTAATTTAAAAATAAAAAATTAAATCAAATTTATGAGAAAAAAAACAGGCACATAATATCTAAATAATCGAAAGTATAAAGATTGATGATAATTATTTTTATTTTTTATAATACATTCTGAAATTAGATAATATGAATTCCATAGCCGTAGGATGCATATACATTATTTTAAATTATATATATTGAATTCACTTAATTTTAATAAGATTAGAAAGAGCATGAAAATCATTTACTAAAAAAGAAATGAAAAATAAACATATTATTTTTAAAAATAAAAAATTGATTTATCAAGAATGCATTTAATTATTCAAAATTTAATAATGCAGGAATACATTCGATTTAGGAAAAATAATTTAAAAAT
Source organism: Oxytricha trifallax (assembly GCA_000711775.1). NCBI lineage: Eukaryota > Ciliophora > Spirotrichea > Sporadotrichida > Oxytrichidae > Oxytricha > Oxytricha trifallax. The sequence goes on from ARYC01002339.1 coordinate 26,310, forward strand.
AAAATAATAAAGTATGAAATTCGTGGCAGTGAACATTATGAAAAACTAAACAATATAGTACTTGCTTGAAAGAGAATTTAAAATTTGCTGGACTTTACTAATGGTGGTACCCCTCTATCGCATCCCTTGAGTGAGAAAACGCGATTTTATTTTTTTGTGATTTATTATGTTGTTTTTAACACTGAAATTAAAATCGCGTTTTCTCACTCAAGGGATGCGATAGAGGGGTACCACCATTAGTAAAGTCCAGCAAATTTTAAATTCTCTTTCAAGCAAGTACTATATTGTGTAGGTTTCCAGGATGTTAACTGCAACAAATTTCATAGTTTATTTTTTAAAAATTATTTTTCCTAAATCGAATGTATTCCTTCAATAGTAATCTCACTTTAAGAATATTCTTAAATCCTCTTAGTTATAACGTTTTGATAATAAATATTAAATTCACAGAACTTAACTACCATCGAATCTATATGATAGGCTAAAGTCACCCCAGTTTTAAATAATGTACAGCATACAACAAGAATAAAAAATATATAAATTCTTTTATTTAATTTTTTAAAAACAGCATTTATATAAAAAAATTTAAATAAATAATTACAATAATAAATTTTTTAAATAAATTCATGCCAATATATTTAATTTAATTTTACATTTCTTTCTTCTGTTTGTTTAAATTTAATAGTTTATTGAATTTAATCTTTTAATTATAATAAACATAAATATATCCTAATATTTCACAAGAATATTTGATTTATGAAGAAAAAAAAAATAATTTAGGTATACAATAAAATTATATCGAAAATAATTTTTGCTTTATTATATTTTTAAACTCAATTGTTATACAATATTAAATAAATTATTCAAGAATATTGATAGTAAATTCTAATTAAAACTTAAGAATATTAAATTAAGTAATATAAAATTCAGGTCTATCAATTTTTTATAGAGGAAATAAATAAGATTGTCAATATAATTTTAATTTTTATTGAATATAATTATCGGTAAAACCTTATCCAAATTTAATTACTATTAATAAAATATCTTAAATCGATTGTATTTTATAAATAGAATGATTTTTATGAATAATTTTAATTTTAATTGTTGAAGGCCATTTCTGTTTTCTTTTAATTCATCAAAGGTTAAAGAGTAGTTATTTAATTATATGAGATATAATTATGTTGTTTTAATTTTGGTATAAATAAAATAATTACTAGCATAAACAAATTGCTAATTTTTATTGATATCAGATAATTTTTTAATTAGCTATGAGATACTACAAATAATTAGTAACTTTTTTTAAATCAATAATTAACTTTTATTTATAACATATTTTTTAAATAATGAAATAAAATCATAAAATTTATAAAATAAATTCTAAATGCTTTTAGTTAATATATACTTATTAAATTTGATTTTCTAAATTTATTTACATATTATTTAAAAACATTTAAATTTATTAAAATGCAAAAATAATTAAAAAATCTTTTACCTGGAATAATCTCTTATTAATTTCCTTATAACATTCAATAATAATAAAAATAATTGAAAATCAACTTTTATGCAAAAATATTTGGATTTAATTAATTAATTAAAAGTTATTGCACTCAATTGTTATATCTTGAATAATTGTATTTTAAATTAAGGTGTTTAATTTAAATATATTGAGAATTATTAATTTTTATATCTTTTTTAATATTATTAATATCTTCTAGCAATAATTTTGCAGTATAATCGTTTTAATTACCTCTAACCATCATATATTTAAATAAATATAGTTCTTAAATAAAAGTATTTAATTAAACCTTTAGATAACTATTGTACTCTTAATTTAAATCTCAATAAATTATTTAATTAATTATTAAATTATTCATAATTAATTAAAGTAAATCTAAAATAGAAGTTTTAATGTAACTGTCGATAAAATAGAAAATAAATAAATAAAATGATATATTTCTTTAATAATTAACTGCCATTAAGATAAATACGGAAATTAATTTATATTAATGAGCCAATATCAGATAAAAGCTTTTACTTAATATGCAAATTGTTAAAGAAACTTGATTTTTATTGACTAGATATTTATTTAAATACTTTTCATTTTTCCAAAATGTTTATTGTTGAACGAAGTGAAAAAATATATTCTATATTTATTAAAGTTGTTAGGCCAATTAATACTTCTAAATTCAGATCATTTTATGAAAATAAAAGGAAGTTGATTCTGCAACCTCCATTTTAAAGTTAGGTAAAATATTATATTTTTATTTGCTATGATGAGTAAAAAATACTTGCACTAGCATTTTTATATTATATTTTAGCATAAATTGTAATTACTTTAGTCATAAAATATAATGAAGGCTTGATATTTTAAAGACTATTCCTATGTCATAATTGTGCTTTATTTTATTTTTAATTACAATAAATTATTTTATTAATACATAAAGTTAAATATTTTTTGGTACTTATTTTTAATTTTTAAAGTCAAAGATATTTGACCTGTTGTTTTTAATGATTAAAATCAAATAAATTTAACATATCACTGTTTAATACTAAAATCAAACCATCAATCTTAGTCGTGAAGTTGACGTATATGAGTGAGTTTACGAGGCAATTCTGTGACGAGGCAGTCATGAAGTAGAAAACTCCGAAAAAACCACTTCCGATATCACATTCTTCTCCTAAATTAAAGATGTTGACAGCATAATCTGGACAACAGAGCTCGTAGAATTCAACTTGAATAACAGGATTTGGAGAAAAACACTTACCGGTCCCATTACTGCTGGGAAATATAATCCTTTCCTTTCGCTATTGTAGCTTTAGCACCCTAACCAGGTGTGGGAGAAAATTCCTTATCGATGGCTTCAATGGTTTTCTTCTTCTCACTTTTGAAGGTAGAGCGTATCTTCTTCCTGGTCCCAATTCAAAACCCCGAAACTCCTGAAGTTGTTTGATTGAATTTTTGATTGATAAAAATAGACTATTAACGCATGCTTTATAAGAGTTTTAATAGGGTTTATGTAGGGGTTTAATTTTTATATATTAGTAATTTAAGTTGTTGTATGCGAGGTTTGGGGTCAGTTTATTACAGTGAGTATATAGATTTATTGTTTAAGTTGCGCAATGGATGCGATGATTATAGTGAATAACTCAAGCCTGTTCTGAATTATACGTCTATAGCAAGGCTGCTCTATAAATTACCTGCTACTGTTAGGTATCACTGTCTATTAGCATTGAATTTAAAGAGATAGCATCTTAATTCTAAGCCTAAGAGACCCTTAAAATTTTAGCAGCATCATATCGATTATCTAATTAATGATAAGACTCTTAAATACTGGGCTCACTTCTCTCTGGCCTAGAGGGCTGTGATGTTTCATCGCCAATTTCCTGAGCTTCACATCTCTGCTTAATCTATAGCTAATATCTATAAAAAGAATGGTATATCTAACAAGACAGTCAATCACATTAAGAGAGTGATCGACTTTAATGTTCCATTTTATAAGGATAATTTAAATTATATTCGATAAAATGCAGATGGCTTAAGAGCCTAATATAAAGATCATACAAGCTTATGAGGCAGTATTCACGTTTAATACCTTCATATCGAGGTCTTGGTATATGGTGTACAGCAACATAGAAGTTTATGATCAAAAGGTTAAGGTATAGACTCATGCAATCATTGGTGGAATCAGTGAAGATAGTGGGCTTGAGACTTATGTTATCCACCCTCGCTCTATTAAGACTGAATAATATATTAAATTTTTGCAATAGCTCAGATATAAGTATGCTGACTAAGAGATCATCCTGTTTGATGATAAAATATTAGTTCATAAAACTAAAGACTCAAGGAGAGAATATGAAAGACTAAACGTAACACCTGTATTTAATGTTCCTTATAGCCCTCAGTTCAATGGAATTGAACTATATTGGGCCAATTAAAAGGCCACTACAAGAAACTTCTGCTCTATCATTTGATGCACGATCTGAAGATAGATGCATTATATTTTATTAAGAGTGCTGCTAAAAGAGTCAGAGATGATAAAGCAAAAGTGTGCTGTGCGCAAGAGAAGGAAGATTTTGTGTTTATAATTATGTATTAGACTTAAACGAATGAATAAGTTCACATATTAAATTTGCCCGCAAAGGGATTTGGCTTCTATTTCTTTTCTTCCTCTTAAGGCTTGCTTGGGCCTATGTTTCTTCTCTTAGTGCAAGCTCCTGCATCTATGTTCATCTCGTCTAGCTTTTAGAAATCTTTGAAGAGCCTCTTACTCAGTTCATGCTTTACTTAAGACTTTCTCTCTGTTTAATTTGTTGCGTTTTTTCATCAAATATTTAGCAGTGCCAGGTTTTTCTATAAAGTTATTAGTCTGAGCTTACTTGAGATTAAAGCATGCTTTGGAAGTTCCTACAACCACGAGTCACTAATTTTGATTCCCTGCTTATCTTTCTCATCAGGAGAGATGCTGTAGCGTTTTTTGTGAGCTTCTTAAATTACTTCACTTAAGTACTCTGGTTTAAGAGTTCCAAGAACTCCAAAGAAGAAGTTTCTCTCTTGTAACTTATTTGAGAGTTTTAACTTTTATGGTAGTTACAGAGCAACATATGGATCACTCATAACATCATCAAACAGGTTTGTCACTGAGATTTCAGGGTAGTTAGGTATCTTAATCATCTTTATTTCATTGGTCTTAAACATTTTTTTCTCTTCATTTAGTAAGGCTTTTAAGAATGATATTTTTTCCTTCCTGAGTTGGCAAGAACAATCCAACTATAGTTAATGTATTAGTATTTGATAAAATCTTACCTTGCTATACCAAATATCTATAGAGGTCCTCCTCACTTCGAAATTTTCCTATCAATTTTTGAGATGGTATTCTCTTCATTGCATAATTCATAGACTACATCTTGCTTCCACTTTCTATAAATGTTTATGAAATTTAAAATTATGGATATCCATTCTAAACTTACAAAAATTTTACTACTAAATAGAGAGATCCAACTGGAGGTCAACCTGAATAAGATAGTAAGAGAAAGATGGAATAACTTTCTCCAAGTTTAAAAGTTTGACTTCCATTTTTATCAAACTTTCTCCATTAAATTGCTCCTAATAATAATTAATTTAATTATGTGGTGCTCCTTATTCATTTAAAACTTAATTAGGTGGTTATATTAAAGTTCAAAACCGTATAAGAAGGTACATTAAAAAAAATTAAATTTTAAAATCTCCACTCCTAAATTTACAAGAACAGCTTTAGGAGCACAACCTAACTTCACAAAACACATTTAGGGGCATTTTAATGAATAAAATTGATGAATTAGTATATAGATTATCACTAAATTTAAGAAATATAAAACTAATATTTCGTACTCTGTTCTCATTAAACCTCTCTAAACCTTTGAGGATATGCTCTTACTCTTGTATAAAGGTAGAATTAAAATAGCTTGTATAATTATTAATAGTATTTATAAAATGAGCGGTAACTTACTTAGAAAAGCGGTATTGCTTGGCATTAGCCATGAAGAACTTTCTTTCATGAATCAAAAGAAAATTGAGACTTGCGATGCCTCTACCTAGTACGAACCTGAAATCTTCTAACTTTAGGTTTCAGACTTTGAATAGCAATTCAGTTGTTAAATAGAAATGCAGAGCTAAGAAATTTAATGCGACATTTTAATGAAAATGGTTGAAGAGGAGGAAGAGAAAAAATAAATAAAAGCAATACATTTATGCGAAGAGCGTGAGTAGAACTTCACTTATAAATCTGCTCTTAAGCGTCGTATCTTAGAGCAGCATTCTAACAAGCCCAAGCGCATGATAAGATATATGGAAAATATTTCTGCCCTTACTGCAATATGTAATAAAATCATTCAAGGGATCTAAAAGTTCATCTATAAAACCATCATGGCAAGAAGTTTGAGGTCATAGATCTTGTGACTGGTGAAGTATTTTTTCAGAAAAGAAAGCTAAGACCCTTTAGTAACTTTGAAAAAAGAGTAAAGAAAGAAAATAAACTTATTAAAGCAGTAAGAAATCTCCCAGCCTCAGAGATTGTAAAATCACTCTTAAGATTCATGCACTTAAACTTCCAAGATTGAATATAATTGGCCTAAAAGAGTGTAAAGAAAGTTATCTTATCCATGAGGATAAATTTGAGAAGAAAGTCATAACAGATAAGTAGTTCGCATACAAGATATATCTGTTAAACTACTTAAAATGCGATGACAAGTATCAAATGGAATTCGTAAATGAATACCTAGCACTTACGAAGTCAAGAGATAGATAGTGCAGATTAATAATAAAGCTAGATGCTATTCTGCTTGCTCAAGATCATGTAGTTTTTCGTCTTCCTCTATACTAAATGACATTAAGAGACTACATTTAAGATTAAAGTATACCAAAGTAGTTACCTCTTATTCTTACAAATGTTTGCAAAGGCATTGAGGAGCTGCACACTCTTGGATAGGTTCATAGAGATTTGAAGCCTGAAAATATAATGCTTGACTTTTCACCTCTCAGAGTAGTAATAATAGATTTAAATAAATCATAGAGAGTTGAAGCTTCAGGACTTGGAAAAGTGTATGGAACTCCTGGATACTTTTCCTGGAAGAGAGGACTGGAGAGATGGTGATATTAAGTGAGATATGTGGGCTCTAGCAGCAATAATTTGTGAATGCGATATGAGAAATAATTACTATAGCTGTAAAAGAGAGAAAGATTCAAAACAGAGAATAAAGCAATATCTAGACTAGAATAAGATAAAAGGTTGAATGAAAGACATGGCTTAGTAGATAACTATTAAGCCTAATCGCCGAGCTGACCATACAATAGACTAAATTGTAAGTTGGATAGGAGATATCAAATTTAGAAAATTAGCTCATGATGCCAAAGTACTGTTTGAGTGAATATTTAAAATAAAACACCTAAAATACACACTAATTTACATCAAATTTAAACCCAAATTCTCTACATGAACCCTGTTATAACCCTAATAAAGCATGCGTTAACAGTCTACTTTCATCAATCAAAAACTCAATCAAACAACTTCAGGGGTTTTGGGGTTTTGATTACCTAGGAAGCTGATTTCAAGCCAGGAAAGCTCATCAATGCAGGGAAATCCCTGTGTCCAAGCCCTCTCGAGGAGTATAGTAGCTGACAGATTGAACCCCGACGACAGGCCCCTAATGTGTTGCGCCCAGCTACCCCCTAACTGTCCTCGGTAGGCCTAAGTATAATAGAAAGCTCTATTCGAAATTCCTAAGTGGGATCCACCTAGAAATTAACTTTCTAAATTAATAGTGATACTTGAGTTAAAATATATCAATTATTTTGGAAAAATACAAATATAATAAAGATCTTTAAAGTAAAAATGACTTATTAAAAATAATGCATAGGTTCTTAAAAATAAAATGAAAGATATTGAATTATCATTTCAGAGCAGATAATTCTTTTCATTTTTTAATGTAATGTCATTAAATTTATAATATTATATCTTAAAATAGAATAAAATAAAATTCAATTTATCTTTTAAATAGTACTACAAAAATATATAATTTCATCAAGAAATTTCCCTTTTAAATAAATAGTATCTAAAATATTATGACAATTTGAAGTGCTAACGACTTTTATTTTAAAATTAAAAACAAAATTTAAATAAAATAATTTAAAATTTCCCATTTTATTATTTTGATTTTTACTTAGAGATTACACGTGAAATTTTGTTTATTTAAAAATTTACTTATTCATAAAAAGAATTTCTTATAATTCTTCTCAGATTTTTAATTAAAGCTGTATATTAATATATGCTAATATTTTGTCAATTAAAAATATGGAAATCAATTTTTGTTTCTAAATAGTATATATCAAGATATAATTCCCTTGTTTGATAAATTTTACTAAATAAAATATACTAAAATTATAATTAATACTTATAATTATGTTTTAATCGGTGTAACTCCATCGTAAATTAATTTAAATGTTTTTGATTGTCAAATTTCTTATTTCCAAGCTGCTTGATGCTTCCATAATAAATAGGAAAGAGTTGTAATTAATTAATATTTTTTAAAAATAGGGTTTATTATGAAATTAATGAACATTAATAATTGTAAACACGCGAGTTTTACTGTATAAATAAACGTTTAAAATAAAATTAAGTATAAATTTTTAAATATTTTTTATCGCAATTAACTAAAATTAGTTAATTTTAAACAAGATATTAAAAAATATTTAATTTTTTATGAAATTTGTAAACTTGATTATATTTACATATTTTTAAATAATGAATCATAAAATCAATAAATGTTTGTTTACTAGACATATAAATAATTAGAATTATTTTTTAATAAAAGATTTAAATTTGAGAGGGTATTTTTAATTGAAGTTTTTAATATAATTTTTTTTATAATGCACTTTTATGCTGTTGCATAAATTACACTTAATTAATTTTATTCTAAATATTATTCTCAAGTAACCAAAATAAAACTTTAACAATAATTAAGTAATCTGTCTGATCGTATTTTTGACATTTTAAAAGGGGGTCAATGTATTTTAAATGATTAAGCAAATTCATTTAGATACATTTTTATTTATTTATATACTTTAAGAATAAGTGTCTACTACAAAAATTTGTTAGTTATTGCTAGAGCTTTTATACTATTTAATAGATTTGTATTAATACTTAGATCATCTCAAGTATCGCTATTTATAACAAAATATGTATACATCTCACTTTATATTGAAATAAATGTAAAACTATTAGATGCATTTTAATAATTTCATTTATGCTATGAATCTTATTTATAGTAATTAAAATTGCTAAATATAGAGTTATAATTATAAAAACATTGGAAAAAAAAACATCGATTTCTATGTAAAAGTGATAAAGAAACTATATGGTGGGTCTTGGCGCCATGTATCGGATCCTGACGTCACGTGTGGTTGATTCTGACGTCACGTGGTCGATCCTGACATCAACACCCTTTTAAATTATTTTATTTAAAATATGCTTCTTTTATAGAAAATATTTTTATGATAACATTTTTATGTTATAATGAAAATTTGATACTCTAGAAATATTCAAAATTAATTTTCATTTCCAAATTCAGTTTTTTCTACCCTAAATTGACCAATATCATGAATATAAACATAAAAAATAGTATTGGTTCAAATATTGCAGAATAGATTCAGATATAGCACCACCCCCAAATGTTGTTTAAAAATATAGAAGTTTATGATAAAGATCATTCATATTTTTTCAGATTAAAATATAAAATTTATAAAGAATTTTTTTAATATTTTATTGTCAATTTTTAGGCTTATATTATTGTAAAATTTCAGTACATTTATTTAACAAAATTAGATTCAATTTCTTTCTCGATAACTTTAGTCATATTAAAATTAATGTAAAAAACTTTTATTGCGATAATTTTAAAATAAATAAAAAATAATTAGGATATATATATTTTAAAAATTATCTTAAAATCTTAACAATTTTTAGGATAAAGATAATTAATAATTTAAATTATTAATTTCTTGAAAAATAATAAATCTAAATAATTATAAAACTATATTTAATTATAACCTCAGCCCATCCAAAAGTAAAATTTAATAAATTAAATCGATATTTTATTTTCTGTAAACGAATTTTTATATCTTTGAAAATATAATAAAATATGAATTAAATTTTAATAAATTAATATAATTTTAATTTAATCATAGTGCAAAAAATTACTGAAAGCTTTTTAAAATGAGTTATATTTATATATGGGTTCAATTTTTATTAAAAAATACAAACATTGCTTTAAATTAATTTTAAAACCTCAAAAACTTAAAAATGTGAATATTGATACTTAGCTTATCTTTTTATTATAACAAAAGTTAGTCATTGTAAAAGAATAGCAGAATATTTTTTTAATATTTTTTATTAGGAATGTTTATAAAACCCCGTTAGTCAATTAAGAATGAAGATTGGGGATTAAGAATAAAGAAATTAAAAATATATTATGATTGGCTATAATTATTAAAGTTATGGCTAAAAACAAACTTACGTACCCTGATTGATTTATTTTATAAAGACAATTATTCGAACCAATGGTTTTAATAATTAGCCATAACTTTAATAATTATAGCCAATAATAATATATTTTTAATTTCATTATTCTTAATCCCCAATCTTCATTCTTAATTGACTAACGGGGTTTTATTATAAACAAAAAACTTATTAATATAATTTATTGCTTAAATATATAAAGTAATATACTTAAAATATGAGCATTAAATAAGTATAAATAAATTTGAACTACATTCATGAAATTTCTACTTTGTTTAATTCAAAAAAAATAATTTTATACTCTTTTTAATATTTTAGTTTATTTCATATCTATATAATGCAATTAATCTTTAATTAATTATTATTTTAACTAGAACTAAAATTCTATTAAGAATTTTTAAAATATAATATCTTAATAATAATTTAATTTTTTATTTGATTATCTCAATAATTCATGAAAAAATTATAACTTATCAGAAAAATAAATTAGAATAAATTAAAGTATGTTCTATAGATATACTTATTCTACTTAAATGCCTTAAATTAAGGGTGATGATTCTGTAAAAAGCATGTTCTTAAGTATAATAATATAGTAAATTGCAAAATTTAAATATTATTATAAATATTCTTGATAGTTAAATTTGTTAGATTTAAGGTTCCATAATTAATTTTTATAATTTAAGAATCCATTTATATTATTGAGGATTAGAATTAAAATAATTATTCAATATTATTTATGGAAATTAGCTAAATTTCTTGATCACAGATTCATTAGATTGATGATTTACCATTAGATTGGACTGCATTAAAGTAATTTCTAATTAATTTTATCCTAATAGAGATTTAACTCTTCTTAAATTTAATACATAACAAATTCATAAAAAATAGTTCCCTCAATTTTAATTTTATTTTATTTCTCCAAGAGTGATTATATATAGTATAATCAATAATAAGCTCCCAATAATTTAAAAATACGATGTTCAATATTCGTCATGCAGAGCAAATTTAACTATCTCTAAATTTAGTTTATAATATATTTTCATAAAAATTTCTTCAAAAATTTTCAATTTATGTTGTTTTCTAATTTTTAAATCAAGATATTTATAAGTTATTCATAAATATTATAAATTTTAATATTTAAATTTACTTTGATAGAAAATATTTTAATTAAATAATTATATTATCTTTTATATATAAAAATAAAAATGTTCCAACTTAGCTATATAATGTGACAAGATTAAATACTCTATTATATATATATATTAAAGAATAATTATTTTTAAATTAAACTTCTACTGTAGCAATCTATTAAAAACATGAATTTAAATTATTAAAATATCTTCAATAAGAAAATTATGAAATTCCAATAACTCCTTTTTTATAATTTGATTAATAAATTAAATCCCAATTTCTAGAAAAAATTAATGAATTAACTTCTTCTATTTAGGATTTTATCCTGGGTAATTATAAAGAATTAGTCCTTAGTGAAAGATATCAATAAAAATAAATAATTTAATATACAAATTAATAAAAAATCAACATTATTCAATGTTATATTCCCAAACTCAAAATTGCACTAAAATTCACAATAGATTGTAAAAATAAATAAATAAAAATTAAGATAACTCCTCCACTTTATGCTTACACATTTATGTACCTATAAATATAAAAATGTATAGATATTATAAATAAATATTTGTTATATTACTTTACCATTTTTGACATACTGTTCAGATGGTTGGTTAACTGATCAATTCTGATTGATGTTTTAAGGCGTCTAAAATGTAGGGTTTACATAAATTTATCTGATTAAATTCACTGAAAATCGCATATTAGATAGTAGAAGCATATTTGATTAAAATGAAGAGATGTTTTTGTGAAGATAAATTAACGTAGAGTGGCTGGAAGTATCCTGACTTTGTTATCAGAAATAATTATATTGATATAGGAAGAGAGTGACCTCACAAAATGCTCTAGTGAGGGGGGAGTAAGGAGACTACCTTTAGTTTTAAATTCCCTTAATATTAATTTTCTAACCACACTTTTATATACCATTTATCTATTAATTTACCTTGAATTGAAATCGCTAAATTAGATATAAAATATAAATTTATTAATAGATCAACTCTTCGGAATGAAATTAAAGCTAGAAAATTCCTCCTTTTGCGTAATTGATGTGATTTATAAAACTATATATCAATATAAATAATTCTCAAAGGTATTGTTATTTGATATAATTTGAGAATTTGATCCCTTCAGATTAAATAATGGGCCATAAGGGTAATATTAATCATAAAAAATAACCAAAATTACTAATTTTATCAAGTTTTACAGAATTTTTAATTAAAATTATTTTTTTATAATAAATACTTTAAAAAATATAATTAAATTATTTAATCAATAAGTATGTAAATTGCTTTCTCCATGTTGCGCATTTATGGATATGTCTCTGATTTTGATAATTTCACCCTCAAAACCATGAAAATAATTGTTCCATAGATGCAAATTTAAAATTTAAACAGACATGTATATTGATGATATGAATTAATTTAGCGTTGATAAATAAAATATAAATATCATATGCACCTCCACTTTTAATTTAAGTGTAAATAATAGAATTTTTATTTTAATATAAAAATCCGTAATTAGATTAAAAAGCCTTTTTTGCTTAAATTAGTTAAATAATTATTTTAATTATTACTTTTGCTTTTTCATTCACTTCAGACTATAAAAATTCACCTATGTTGTTAAAATTGCTCAATCCTTAGTATTGGAAAGGCAACTAATCGTATTATAGAGAAGAATTTAGAGATTTAGAGCCATACATAACAAATCGGTTCATTAACTTTAAAATAAAAAAATAATTGCTATAATATTTTTGAGTTTTAATAAAATCAATTTAATTAATTAATATTTTTATTTATCAGAGAAAATTACAAGAATTAAATATCTACAACATTTTAAAAGTTACTTTGTATATAAGAACCCTCCACCTGTTTCATAATTCCATATTTTTAACAAAGAATTTTAAATAATATAAAGAAATAAAATAATACATTTTTTAGTTTTATATTAAATAATATTATCTGAATAAGATTAATAGTAAAATTCCTGGATTATGAGTAATAATATAAATAATTTATAAAAAGTTTAATTTTTTTAAAATAAAATTTAACTAAATATTAAGAACTTGTTTATTAATTGTGTATTTCTATCGTTGTAGATAAAACCCCAAAAGTAATTTTGAAGCAATCGTGGGTTGTTATAATTAATATGCATGCATCGCTTAATAAATAATAAGAAAAGGTGAAAACCCATAAGAGAGATTAGAAAAACTAGTGGAAAGTGAAAAAATAAAAAGGTGATTTATTATAGTTTAATTTAAACTATTAAACTATTAAATATTTATAATTGCAAACAGGGCAGACTTTCCGCACTCGATATCTCGACCAAAACCGATCCAAGAGGAGTGAAACTAGGTCCACTCGATAGCCCTTTCAAATAAGGAGGAATCCAAGTAGCCGGAGAACAGAGCACACACCATCGCGAAGTTGCGCTTGATGTACTTTTGTCATTCTCCAGGTCTACAAAAGAATAAAAACTCTCACTCTTACAGCAGCATCAGGGAAGGCCAGTCTCTCACGAGAAGAAAGATCAATCTGGAGATTTAGTCACCTGGGAGAAAGCTCTCCTCTTGAGCATTGATTGGCTTAAAGGAAAATCGTTACCTGTGCGCGGGGAAAAATTAATGGGTATTGAGTGGCATCTGGCGCCTACTGATAAGATAGCTGGAAGGCATTCAGCTTTTCCCCGAGTTGGGAAAGGAGAGTTCGGACATCAGGACCTCGTCATGACTCGACAAAATGGCTGCGCAAGACCCATACATCCTTTGATAGTTTGGCCACAGGAAGAGCGCTAGTCGTTGTGATGGCAGTAGATTAGTTCTCTGTCTCCAAACAAGATCAGTTAGGACCATCTTAGCCAGGGTGCTTCTTACACCCTTCTTAAATAGTTCCTCATGATACCAATTCAGACAAAGAGAGGAAAGATGGCTTGGGCTTAAGAGTAAAAGTCTTGTAGTCCAGAAGAAATCTTTATTATTTATAGCACAAAAATAATATGCAACTCATGTTAGAGGAAATCGAGGAGAATCTCGTAATCTGCACCAGTGATTTTGCATGCTGTCTTCGCGCAACTCCCTTGCAATAAATGGGGTTATAACTGCTCTTGTTAGGAGACAGAAAACTAATCTACTGCCATCACAACGACTAGCGCTCTTCCTGTGGCCAAACTATCAAAGGATGTATGGGTCTTGCGCAGCCATTTTGTCGAGTCATGACGAGGTCCTGATGTCCGAACTCTCCTTTCCCAACTCGGGGAAAAGCTGAATGCCTTCCAGCTATCTTATCAGTAGGCGCCAGATGCCACTCAATACCCATTAATTTTTCCCCGCGCCCAGGTAACGATTTTTCTTTAGGCCAATCAATGCTCAAGAGGAGAGCTTCCTCCGAGGCGACTAAATCTCCAGATTGATATTTTTCTCGTGAGAGACTGGCATTCCCTGATGCTGCTGTCAAGAGTGAGAGTTGTGATTCCTTTGTAGACCTTGAGACTGATAAAAGTAAATCAAGCAAAACTTTGCCATGGGTGTGCTCTGTGCCCCAAACAATTGAATTCCTCCTAGTTTTGAAAGGGCTATCGAGTGGACCTAGTTTCACCCCTCTTGGCCCGGCTTTGGTCGAGATATAGAGTGCGGAAAAGTCTGCCCTGTTTTGCAATTATAAATATTTAATAGTTTAATAGTTTAAATTAAACTATAATAAATCACCTTTTTATTTTTTCACTTTCCACTAGTTTTTCTAATCTCTTTTGTGGGTTTTCACTTTTTCTAATTATTTATTAAGTGATGCATTCATATTAATTATAACAAACCACGATTGCTTCAAATTTACTCTTTGGGGTTTTATTGTATTTAATCCTTATCAACACTTTGTCAGATAATGAAATAGGAGATTAATAAAAATAAAACTGAAAATTATATTAATTTGTTTTAATAGATACAATTATCAATATGTTTAACACGACTCTTATTTAATATTTAGTCTTCTTTACATTTTTAGGCTTATCATCAACTTAGTTTGATTCTATAATATATTTAATTTCATATTTCTTGATATGTAAAGTAAAATAAATTAAAACCCCATTTATTAAGTATAAAAAGATTAATTTGTTTAAATTCTGCTTAAATCTCAGTTATAGAATAAAACTATAATATCAAATTTAAAACTGAACAAGAAGTATTTCCAGAGTACGCATAAAATTAATATTAAATTTATTTTCAAAATTATAATCCATATTTTTTTTAATTTGGTAAAAATATATAAATTTATGCAATATATATTTTTATATAAAACACCAATTAGGAATTTACTATCAACAGATTAATTTCTAAGCGATTGCTTTTTATTCATAATGAAACCCATATTATCATAGATGGAGTTAATATGACTAATTTTTACGATCAGGAAATAGAAAATAACCGAACTCTTTTAACATCAAGTGATTAAATTACAGATTATAAATTATTTTTTATATATGAAATTAGCATTAAGTAAAAGTATATTCTTATCAATTTCAATTATTAATAAATTGAAATTTACATAAGCCAATTATATAATTTAAAATAAGATAATTAATCTATTTATAATGGAATTATATTTTTTGTGAGACAGGTATTACAATCAATATTTAAAATAGCTATTTTCAGTGCTCTGAATTTCCGGTTAATGAAACAGATTATATTACAAATAAATTATTAATGATGCCTTATAATTTTGTTGTGCTCTATAAAATATCCAAAGTATTAAAATTTAACATTTTATAACCTTTATATTTAAAAAAAGGATAAAAATGTCTATATTATGGACATTATATTTTAGAGAATTATTTTTAATTAATTACATATTGAAAAAATGTGAACTCAAAGCTCATTTTAAGTCAATAATACTACTTTAAATCATAAAAATTTTTAAATGAATTCTTCTGTTTTTATAATTTTAATATAACTTAAACTTATATATTTTATATTTTAGATATTTTTCATAAAATATATGAGTTTTCCTTTACTTTGAATGATATAAAAAGTAATTTTTTAACATAAAAGTATTTCTTTATAATAATAGAGAAAATTTATATAATTTATTTTTTTTCGATAAAGTAAATTTTTTTAAGAAAAAGTGAAATTTTATATTGAGACAGAATGGGAATTTATCAAATTTATTAAAGTCTTAAAAGAAATGCTATAAGAGATTTATATGCAATGTAATTTTTAATAATCTAAGAACCTATATTACAAAACATTGCAAGATATTCTGAGTTTGTTAATTCGAGCTCAAAATATGCGCTGATGCGCGGATAATATTTAGAATAAAGCCAAAGCGAACCACTATGCCTTTATTCTAAATATTATCCGCGCATCAGCGCATATTTTGAGCTCGAATTAACAAACTCAGAATATCTTGCAATGTTTTTTAATATAGGTTCTTAGATTATTAAAAATTACATTGCATATAAAATTTCACTTTTTCTTAAAAAATTAACCTTAATATTTATTTTTCTTTTGTTAAAATTTAATTAAAAATGTGATTAAATTAGCTTAATCCATAAAAAATTTTTTAAAAATAAATATATTCATATACTAATTGATAAAAATTAATAATATTTATTTTAATTCAAGAGATTTTGAATTTTATAACAATATCCTTAAATATACATGATAGAAATATAAAATCATAATTAAATAAAAAACATTTTATAAATCTAATAATATCATATTTTAACGGGTTTATTGTCATTATTTTTTTATTTTATGAGATTAACATTCTTAATGTATTTTAACATTTGCAAAGATATTGCATAAAATTATAGACAAAAGAATAAGTTGATAACTTGAGTGAATTCTATGTGTCAGATAATTTTTATTTGAAAAACACAATTTCAATTTATAAAAGACTCCAAAAATTATTATTTTTCCATTTAAAATATCTTTTAGTACATAATAATTATTCTTATTATTTATTAAGAATATTTGATGAAACATATTTCTGCAAATTAAAAAATGGGAATTTAATAAAATAAATTATATTTTATTTTGAAACAGATGAATAGATCATTATAAATCAGTAATCCAAGCTTGATTCATTATTTCTCATTGAAAACGCTTAAAAAGTCTATTCATTTAACAAAACTTTTAAAAACTGCAAAGATGGGTATTAGGGTTCTATATTCCATCTAACTAATACTAGTTTTTATGATGAAGGATCAATTAAATATTTATAATCTTTATAAATAATAATCAATATTCGACAGTAATTCAGCTCTAGAAGGTGGATCATTTTTTATAGTAAACTCATCAATAATTTTAAACAACACTTTTGTTTCAAATTAAATGGGCTTTGATGGTGGCTTTATTTATTCTCTTGATCTAGTTAATCATACATTCTTCAATTTATTCGTTTTTAATAAATTAAATTACAAACCTTAAATATCATAAAACATTTAGTAAAATTTGACAGCAAATTACTCAACAGCACTTCATAATGGAGGTTTAATTTATCATGTAAGTAATTTCCTGAGTGTGTCTGAAGATGAATAAAATATCGGGCAAACTAATAGGAGGTCTTTAAATGATTCTACTTCAGATAATCCGTAATCAGTTATAAACAACTCTTCCATTTCCACTATTGAACCATATATTGAGTATTTTTCATAAATATCATTCCTAGCTGGGGCTTAGATCAGTCATACCAGATGTGTGGGCTATGGGGGTGCACTTTATATTGATAATTAACACATGGATGTATATCTCAATGGAAGTGTTACAATTTAGCATTCGCACTATAATTACAAGCAAGATTAATAGAATTATGAAAAATGTCAAAATTAAATCGTATTATAATTTCAAGATTTAAAAGCAAATTAATGTTTGGAATTAATATTTATGAATTTTATTACAACCTTAATTTTTTGTATTTAAATTTGGTTAAAATTAATATAGGAGGATAAACGTTTGCGAGGGAATTTTGATTATACGTCGAATTTACAAATACTCTAACTACGCTTGAGTAATCTGATCAGACTTTTTTAAAATAAATTTTAAATTATAATACCCCAATTACATTATAGTTGAAAAAAATCGAATTAAAAATATGATTTATTTTTGTAAATACTATTAACATTAATTATTAATTAGATTTCACTTTAACATTACATTTATACCTTTTGATGTTTTAATTAATTAACTTTTTAATTTACCTGCTATAAAATCAAGTAAATCCGGCTTTCTTGTAATTTTTCGTTTTATTAAAATTATTACTAAACTTTTTCTAAGGTCTCTTAATAAATTCAATATCTTAAGATATCATTAAGTTTGTTAATAAATTAAAATTAAAGTCATAAAATATTTGTAAGATATCTAAATAATTCTCTTGTCTGGCGATCCACTAAAACTATTTAAATCTAATTATGAGAGTTATTTGATGTTTATAGTAAGAGTACTTTTGTATTTTTTCTTCTCTATTTATGATGCTATTTCATTGATTTCTACAATTTCTTAATTGTTCAAACTTGAATCCATAATACTTAATTTTATTAATTGTATTTTCCATGTAATTTATTAAGCATTTTACCTTGAATTTATTAATAATAATAATAATAATTTGATCACATTGAGGTCTCTGGGGACCCCCGATCAATAAGCTTTAAAGCATATAAGGGTCAAGCCCTTTTAATATTATTTAAATCATCTGATCTGTTCAATCTCTCTGGTTGTCTCATCATTTGATATTTCAATTAATTCTTTGAAAATTAACTCAAAATAATCTGTTCTTGTGATCCCACAACTGTCTTAAGTATACTCTTTCTCTGTAGAAATTGAGTACATGTTTTTCAATCTCCTTCTCTTCTTCTTCGCTATCGATAGAGCTTACTCCATAGCAAACTCCGAACTCAATATATTCTTAGAGTTCTTACATAGTTTCGTCAAAAGCTCTCAGAGTTATGTAGCTGTTTTTCATGCAATCTGTAAGATTGCAGATTGGGCACCATTTCCCATTGATTTTCAAATAAAAAAGACCCACTTCCTGAAACATCTTTAATTAAATTTTAATTAATATATAGTAGATAAAAGTCCCAAATCTTTTATATGATATTTAATAACTTTCTTTAATTGTATTGGATAGTATCCAGATTTAACTAGTAAATCTATGGGGTTTAGGGATTTAGGGTTTTCTGGGTTTTCAAAAGTAAGGTTCTCCGGCTTTGGGCCGGAGTTTTTTATTGTTAGTTAATGAGTTTGACTTTTGTTTATGTTGGTGCTTACTCCCTTTAGAAGGCATTGTTAGTTGACATAGTGTATAAGTGTTTTATTATTAAATAGCCTGATATGATTTGGGGTGATTCCTGTCATATCTTTGGTCAAAATCTTATTAATGTCTTGGGTGATTCTCTATTAATTTAATTTTCCTATTAAGTACTAGGTAAGTAAGATTTCTTAATGTGTGACGTATTTTGAGTAATTAGAGAAAATTCGGGAGTGATTCCTTCCAAAACGTATCTTAGTGTATGCTCTATCTAGTAGAGAAAAATGGTAACATTAGATTTTTAGTTGTTTAGGCTAAGGATATGTAGGTTAAGGGATTGTTAGTTGTATGAGGTTTTTGGACAGTGTTTGAAGTCTTCTTTCCTTAATAATTTCTTTGTAGTATTGGTTAAGAGATTTTTAAAACTAAATGAATAAATTTCTTCGGTCAGGCCTCATACCTAGTTGAAGTTGAAAATGTCATCATGAACAGAGAGTGAACATTTTTTTAGGGCTGGGACGGAGCTAAGTAAGTGAACTAATTGGACGTAAGCTCACTATTTTTGTTGGTTAAGTTAGCTGGACTCTTGGTGATCAATTCGAAAATTAAGAAAACCTATTGTTGAGTGAGTGCTCTGGTTGTGCTAGGGTTGTGTATTGTACCTAGCTGAGTTGTGAACGGGTGCTAAAAGAATGTACTGACTTAAGGGTGTCAAATCTGACATACTCTATGATTTAGGGCCACTCGTGAGTATGTATGTACTTCTTTATTAAACACACCTCTGGATGTTACTCCAGCTGGGGGAAGTTCGCTTTTCGGACTAGTGAGACAAAGATTTTTGCCTCTTGGTTAGAACGGTTCGACTATCCCTCCTCGTTCCGACTCTTTTACTTACTCAATTAATAATAATAGTATTATATTTAATATTGAATCTATGAATGAATCTTTAATAACCATATTTTAACCGAGCTTCCTCTAGCTATTACTCTTAGTTGTGCTTTAATCCTTCTAACTGTCTTTATTGATAAAATCCTATTACAAAGCTTTATCTTCCCCAAACATCATATAAGATCTCTCCCTGCTAATTAAAGCTCTAGTGCTTCTTTTTTAAGTTTTCTCAAACATATTTTGTTATTCGAGTACTTTTTACTACTTTCTTTATTTCTGTGATGGTTGAGATAAATCAATCTAATTTAAATCATTAGCAAAATTGATTTATTTATCTTAAAGATTTTTATCAGAATTCACGATCTAAATATCTGAGATATTTTAATCATCTTTTAATTATTCAAGCAAATTGAAGATTTTATCTGGGTTTAAGTATAACTATAATCTCTACTTAAAAATGATAAAAATTTTTTTTGAAAAATTAAAATCTTTAAAATTTAATAATAGTTAATAATATTTATTGCTAGAAAAGATAGAATTTGTTAGAATAATAAAATTATTTGTACTTATTTTCAAAAAAGTAGTTTAATAAATCTTTGTTAGATATATGTTTAAGATAAAATACTTTATATTAATTTTATAATATAAATTGGTTTGCCAGACTAAATTTCATTAAAGTTAATGGAAATTTCATAAAATTTGAATTAATGTATATTTTTACTTTCTTTGAAATTGTAATTTATGATATAAAACCCCATTAGTAAATTAAGAACAAATATTGGGAGATAAGAACAATTAAATTAAAATATAATTATTATTGGCTAAAATTAATAATCTTTGGGCTAAAATCAAATTTAAGCACCCTGATTGGTTTATTTTATAGAGACAATTAATCGAGCCAATTGTTTTAATAATTAGCCAAACTCAAATAATTAACGCCAATAATAATTAAATTTTAATTCAATTGTTCATATCTCCCAATCTTTGTTCTTAATTGACTAATGGGGTTTTACGCCTAATATATATTTTATAAAAAATATATTTAATGCAATCCACCAAATTTCAAAACGAATAAACTCAAGCAATTTTATAAATCTCTGAATATTCTGATTATTTAGCAGTAATTTCCCATTCTTGTATAAATTCTCAATTTATTGAATTGACCTTAGACCCTCTTCATAGTATATTTAATGCTCTTTTGATATTAAATAATCATCCGACTCTTATTGAAGTTTTTATTTATTTAAGCATAAGAAGCATGCTAAAAATAAAGACTAACTTTTAGAATAGGAATAAATTATTAAGACAAAATAAATATCTTTACGTTCTTTAAGTTTAAGTAAACTTAAGTACAATTTTACCTGAAATTCGCTCTTATTTAATTAAACATCCCAATGATCCAATATGTAAAAAAGACACAGTTTGAAGCCAAAATTAAAGCGAAGAAGAAACTTCTCACTATATGAGGCAATGCCACAGCTCCTTTAGCATAATCAGGATTCTAATCTATCATTTTATTTTAATTTAAATCAACATATATTAGATTGTTCTACATTTCATTGAGCAACACCTTTAAAAAACGATAAATAAATTAAACAATTCTAATCAATCCAAGACTTTGGTCTGTCCAGAACAAAAAAGATTCCACAATAAATGGTGAGCATTGAAGTTACTATAGACATAGTCTCAAGATTATTTAGTTCATGAGTGCTGTAGGGTTGCTTCTTCAAATTTATCATTAAGAAACTAAACAATAAAATTAACTCAAATATATAGTTTACATAATTAGAATTGCAAATACAGCAAGAGCCTGAGCAATTACAATTTATAATAAGAATTTGATAAATAAAAAATAAATTAATTAGATATAATCAAAAATGGAAAAATGTCTGAGCAGAAGATGCCGTGTCATTCAACATTAATGTAAGTTACAAAAAACATATCTAAATTATTTATTTTACAGGGGTTGCACCTGTTAAGAGTGGTGGTGGAAACAGACAAAGACTTCGCAGAGCAGCTAAGAAAAGTGGTGAAGGAGTATTCAAATATGCAAATGGTGATATTGAAAAAGGAACATGGAAAGACAATGAAACGTTTTTTAGATTTACACTTTGTATATTGGCTTATTGTTTTTCATTTATTATTGATCGAAATGTTGTAATCATCTATTTTCCAAATTATTTATCATAAATCACTCCAAAGGAACTTATATGTTAAATATTAAATTAATTTAATTATTAATTTGAATAAATTAGAAATATATACTTATGAAAACAGAGACAAAAAGAATTGAAACTTT
This sequence comes from Oxytricha trifallax, assembly GCA_000711775.1. NCBI lineage: Eukaryota > Ciliophora > Spirotrichea > Sporadotrichida > Oxytrichidae > Oxytricha > Oxytricha trifallax. Next base: position 48,899 of record ARYC01002339.1, read on the forward strand.
CCTATACATATTAACTATTTCCCAATAATAAACCAAATTTGTCTGATTAAATATTTTTCATGACTTGATAGTTTTAACATTAAATTATGTTAATAAAATTTACAGAAAAAAGTTATAGGAAATTTTAAAAATATTTAAATTTCATATATGAGAAGAATGCAATTTTATTTTTTTATTTTACTATAATATCTCTATATTTGAAGCTAATATATATTTTACAATCTTTTTATGTGGTTTAGAAACTTTGCTTATATCCTCTATATAAAAAGCCGTATCTTTATCTTATCTCAAATGTATCAAGCGCTTATAAATTTAATTTCCACATTATAAAATAATCTGAATATAGAAGAAAATTTATGTAATTATTGCTTTTCTCCTGATGAATAAAATAACAAAAGCAGCAAGAGGGATCCCCAAACCCCACGCTATAATGCTTGGAATTGCAAAATAAAAACTGTAATATTTATGCAAATCAGACCAACACTCAATTTCTAAATCATTTCTTACACGCATCTCCCCATCTATGTCCTTGCATTTGAAGTTATAGAACATGTAAATTATAAAGAATAATTAAATTATGCTAAATTCATGAGGAAATTAGTTTACAAAATAACTGATGGATGTATGAGGAAAAGAATAATAACTATACTTGAAATTGATCGATTTATCACATCTATTATCTTTCCAGTTAATACTAAACTTACAAAAAGTAGAATAAAAAAATACTGACAAGAGATAAAATTTAATTTATTTCATAAAGAGTTTAGCTTTATTACAGACCATGTCATTACACATAAAACACTTATTACTAATGGTGTTATTGCAATCAATACTATTGCAAAGATTATAATTATTAATAAAAATGTTAAGATATTAGAACGAATATATATATATATATATATAAATATATAATATATATATATATATATATATATATATATATATATATATATATAATTTTATATAATTTATCAATAACTTGACAAAGAATACACGATTATTTGATATTGAGTTATCAGAGTAATTTTATCGATTCAAAAAGCAGTCAATTTATATATAATACTTTTATATTTAATTAATGATTACTAACATTAAATTCAGGAAAAAATAATTCTCATTAATTTCTTAAGTTTAAAACACTACTAAAGTATAATTATAATAGAAAAATTATTTTATAAATACTTAAAATAGCGGAGAAAATTTAAAACAAAATGGTAATTCTTTTGTTTATAAATTTATAATTAATTTTCTTTATATATTATAGGCTATCCTATTTTATCTATTTTTGCCATTCTTTTGCGATATATTAGTTATAAAAATAGTGTGTATAATTTTCTAATTCTTTTACCAGCAAATACCATTTTTTTTAAAGCATAGTTAAAAACGAATACTACAAATTTAACCAATTCAATTTCATTTAATTAAAATTTTTAAAGAAATCATATTTAATTAATAAATATAGTTGTATAATTAATTTTAGATAGTTTTTGTTAATGCTAATTATCTATGTTGATATAGTGGCGGCCTGTCTAGTTTATGTGAAAAAATCTACTAATTACTATGACTTTTATTAAAATATATATTTAATAGTAATACAAATATGACCATTCGAATTCAAAACTTGATGCCATTAAGATTAATTAGAAGTGATTCATCAAAATCTTCATGAAAATATTTGTAATTTTTGTCTTATCATGAGCACTCAATAAAGTAGAGCGTATCATTACAATAACCACAAAAATTACTCCAAGAAGTGTAAACAACAATTATATTGTCTTTTTTGTTAGTTTTATACAAAGGATGAAATTATTTTTAGGGTTTTGCTCAATACATATTAATCAATTAATCTAAATCTCATGATCATATTAAGCCAAATTCATTTGTATTTTTTAAAAAATTATTATCAATAAAATAAAATTTAATAACAATCTGACTACATTAATTGCATTAGAAGGGCATTTTTAGCATTAGAATTAAATAATTCTAGTATTATTAAATTAATTAAAAAAAGTATTTTTTATCTATGTTTATATTAGAATTCACCAGTTCTCGAGAAGTCCTTTTGACAATCAGAGCATAAAATCCCTTAGTATCCTGTAAAACAATCTCCCTTTGAATTGTAATCAGGTGGCTACATACCTAAGCATGCTGGCTAATATAGACATTTTTTTCATTTAATCATTTTAAATATGATTTAAGACACTATATTATTGTGTCTGTGTAATAGCTCTTCCTCCAATAACCAGGCTTTGGGCCTATAAATGCTCCACCATAGCAGAAAGCCTTCTAATCAGGACACTCATTACAATTATTGGGCTCGCTCATATTCTTCAAAGAGTAGCCTGGACTGCATTCTGTGCATTTACCGGCTTAAGTAAATTATTCCCCCATTGCACACTTTCTTAAAGACATCTTCAGCTTGTAATTTAAGTCAGTTTTAATAAGTATTTACAAACTCTAAAAAAAAGTACATTATAATTTTATAACAATATGAAATAAAAGTTTTGTTCAGGAAGTTCATCAGCTAAATATTTGATTCTTTCTTAAGATTTATCCCATCGTTCAATATTATGATACTTTAATTGTATCCAGGTGTAGAATAAAACATTATATTTTCAAGCTTTACAACTCCAGCTTGGACATTTAAATATTTTAAAAGAGTGTCTGTTTAATTGAAATTGAAATTTATTATGTATTGAAGCTATTAGTTCCCTCTACTACAGGAGGATAAATATGCTTTATATTAGAATTAAATTAATCTGATCCGACTATCTATCCATATTTATCAACTAAAGCCATATAAGTGGTATTTATTGATCCCCCACTCCGAAACTCACTTAAAATTGTTTCAAGTTAATCAATCTGGCTTAGCTCATACTAATTTACGTCTTTTAGATATCTTCTGCGAAAATTATCTTCAAAATTATTTATAAATTGTTTAAAGGTTTATAGTTTTAATTTTTTAATCACAAAGCTTTAAAGGCAAAAATATATAAATTTATATCTTCAGCCTTATATAGCACTCTTCTAATTCTTTACAAATCGTCTTAGGTAATAACACCTTGCTTTATTAGCTAATCATAATAGCTTTTTTCATTTATAATTGATAATCTCTAGGAAAAACTAGCAATAATATCCCCATATTACCCAGCTGTGTTGTTAATGAACATTTAAGATGCAATTTAAAACATGTAAAAGTACAATTTTTTATATACAATACATTGAATACTATAAAATATAGTGATCCTTGATTTTGGTTTGATATTTCCTGTTTAAATGATTGAAAGAGCACAATTTAATTAATAATGGGCTCTTTCTCGTCCCAGTATATCGCGCCCCCTTTTATACAAGCTTTATTCAAGATAAATTATCAAAATTATTAAAGAAAAATTTAAATTAATTTTAAGTATCTTTTTATAAATTAGTTACTATCAGATATTTCAACAGAGCATTGAGCTTTGTAGTCTGTGCATGTATAAAATATAGCTCCTCCATTTCCAGAATTTGCTAAACTTTCTTATTTAATTTAATTAAAGTATAATCGAAAATTTATTTTTAAATTGTATTAAATTTTCTAGTTAGTTAGCCGAGTTATTTAAGAAAGTTGTGTTTTAAATTAAAATTGATTAAGGATTCTTAAGATATACAGCACCTCCATTAAATACCCAAAGATTTAAATTAATTGAAATATATATTAATATATATATATATATAATCAATAAACCCAATTATCAATCATTATTTATTTTCAATTTATTATATTGATATAATGCAAATCTTAGGAATACTCATTGCATTAAATATTGGAGACAATTTTATAATGATGTGTATAATTCAAGAATAAAGAGATTTAAAACTACTATATTATAAACGTTTGACATCTTAATTTTAGGAGACTAGGTAATAGCGAGAATGGTTTTTTCGGAGTTTTCTACTTCACTACTGCCACGTCACTCACTCAGATACGTTTACGTCACGACTAAGATTGATGGTTTGATTTTATTATTAAACAGTAATATGTTAAATTTATTTGATTTTAATCATTAAACACACAAAACTACTATATTAATAAAAATATAATTAAAATCAAACAGCTTATAAGATTTATCGATTTAATTAATATTGAAATGGTTGTGAGATATTTTATATAATTTAAATTTAAGTATAAAAAGTAAATACATTAAAAAAATGTTTGGTTTTAATTTGTTGAAGAGCAATTATTAATTTATAATAGAGTTGCTTTACATTGAATTCTATATATTAAATATTATTAATTTACAATTTTCAAAAGTACTATCAGATATTTTGTATTTTTATGATAATGAATAGTTTGCACTTTAATTATTACTTCCTTCTGATTCCCAAATATAAATTATACTATTATTTATTTGTTAATTTAGTTAATGGTTTAACCATAGTTTTTTAATTAATATTTAATTAAATTGTATAAATTGCACCTCCTTAATATGAACTTAAATTCTTGAATTGACATTCATTTATTTCTAGAAATTTGCAATTGTAAAATAAAGCAGCTGCCCCTAATTTTAATTAGTCAAATTATTAATCCCCTATATCTTCAAACTTTGAACTTGATATTTTTAGATAGGCTTTATCTGCAATTAAATATAAAATTATGATAAATATAATGATCAAAATTTAGAATCCTTTAATTTAATTAAAAAATTCTAAATAAAAAATTATTGCATATAGAGCTTATTTACCAATAATATTTCTAAAGTATGATTGAGTTATTTTTATTAAATTATCAGAGTTTTAAATATATAAATCATCTCCATAATCTCTGCCATAATTATCTATAAACTTCTTTAAATTTAAATTGGCATTAATAAGTATAATTGAATAAAATAGAAACTAACAGCCTTTTATGTTGAATTAATTGTATCTTGTAGTATATATGGCCCCACCTACAATTAGAGCTATATTATTTTTAAAAGTTGAGTTTTGAATATTTGCTAAACTATTTCCTGAAATTTGAAGTGCCCCTCCTTATGAAGCGATTCCATTTTCGAAGGATGAATTTGTTATATTAAGTGTAACATCGTAAATAGCTGAAAGAAAAGCAATAATTAATTTATTCTTGGAATGTATTGTGAATATTAGAATGAATAGAGAATTGGCGTATTTAATAATAATTAGTTTAGAAAGTGTCTGAGACCTAACTCAGATATTAAAATATTAAGCCTGCTATTTATGATTTATAATAAGAAAACTATAAATTAATAATTATTGTATTAACATTAAAACTAAAACTTATTATCCTAATCAAAAATGGAAATCTCTCTAATTTTCTTTAATCTTCTTCATTATCGTCGTCATCTTCATCCTAATTGATCTCAAAGTCTTGAAAGTCCCTTCTCTGTGCAGTCTGGCGAAGCACCGGACTTGTGGCACCCGTGGTCTTACCAGGTAGGACCACTATAAAAAAAAATTAAAGATATGTTTTTTGTAACTTACATTTTTAATGAGTGCTCTAACTCCACCTGCGTCTGATCTATAAGAATACTTTTTAATATATTAAGTTTTTGATTAAATTTAAAAGTTACATATTATAAATTATAATTATAATAATTACCTTTTTAGTATTTAAAGCAAAAAAAGCTAGTTTCACTACACTCATGTCCGCCAAGTATTAAAAAATAGCGACTTCATAGCATTGTTTAAATTGGTCGACTGCTTTAAATTGTAGTCTCACATTTTGATCGAGTTCGACTAAAATACAGTTTAATTTTTTTTTTACAAAAGTGATATTTTATTCCACAAAAATATATGAGCAAAAGAAAAAATGAAAGTCTATTATTAAAAATTAGAATTTATTAAACTTAAAAGTAATAGAATAGATAATTACAGAAATTTAATTTAGAAACGGCTTTATCATATCTTCCATCTACTTCCAATTTTTTTGTTCCTTCTGGCCACACTTTTTTTGATGCTTACATTTTTTTCCAAAATGTTCGATGGCTCTTTTTCGCTTCTCCTGCTGATAAGTATTCCTTAAAAATACGTATTTAAGTTGTATTAACCTGAAATAATTATTATTTGCTCCTTTAAACGATTTTTAGGTTTTCATTTATATCTGTTCCGACCGAGACCCGTACCCCCCCCGTACCACTCTTCTAAAAAATACCCCCTTCACACCCGTAGACCCCGTACCCTCCATTCCCCCGTACCCTCCCACCCGTACACCCCCATAAAATCCCCCATTTCATTTGAAATTTTTTATCCGCGCAGTCTGAATCGATTTCCTTCATGACATCTCGTCATCATATAAAGATAATTTTTTATATGAAAAATCATAAATTTTTGAAAACTTATTCTTTGTTTATTAACCCATAATAGCATATTAATTTCATTTTTTTTTTATTATTCAACACTCGCCATTATTTTCTGAGTACATACTCTCATAGGAAATTATTTATTTTATGAGTAACACATTAATAATCATAATTATATATTAAAATGATAATTATTTATATAGTACTACATATAATTCTTAACAACTTTGGGGTATGGACCCCTACGATGGGCCGCTAAATGTTTTTTCTATATTTTTTTAAATGTTCTAAAAATCATTAAAACATCAAAGTAACATGTCATAAGTCATTCAAAAGCTCCCTTACGACTTTTAAAAGCAGTCTATAACAACAAAAATTATAATATCAATAAAATCATAAAATACATAGAATTTTAAATTAATATTACTACTTTTATTTAGTATGTTATGATTATTATATTTATTTTTTCACAAATTTATATTCTAATATCATGATTAGTTTTTATAATTGCCTCAAAACATTAATATTATATGCAATCTTATAGATCAGTAAGCTAAATGATTGGTTTTGAGGCAATTATAACAACTAATCATGATATTAGAATATAAATTTGTGAAAAAATAAATATAATAATCATAACATACTAAATAAAAGTAGTAATATTAATTCAAAATTCTATGTATTTTATGATTTTATTGATATTATAATTTTTGTTGATATAGACTGCTTTTAAAAAGTCGTAAGGGAGCTTTTGAATGACTTATGACATGTTACTTTGATGTTTTAATGATTTTTAGAACATTTAAAAAAATATAGAAAAAACATTTAGCGGCCCATTGTAGGGGTCCATACCCCAAAATTGTTAAGAATTATATGTAGTACTATATAAATAATTATCATTTTAATATATAATTATGATTATTAATGTGTTACTCATAAAATAAATAATTTCCTATGAGAGTATGTACTCAGAAAATAATGGCGAGTGTTGAAAAATAAAAAAAAATGAAATTAATATGCTATTATGGGTTAATAAGCAAAGAATAAATTTTCAAAAATTTATGATTTTTTATAAGGTAAAATTTTTTTAGAGTAAGTAAATGAATAGATCAATTAAAATTTATGAATTCTTAATTATCGAATAAAATCATAAAAGTCTTAAATAAGGGAAAATTTATACATTTTAGAGAAATTTGAAATTTAATTATCTCGAAAACTATATTGCAGATATACGCACGATATTCTGACTGTAGAGCGAAACTTCGCTCCAATAGTTTAGAGCGAAGTTTCGCTCCAAATATACAAAAATGTCGTCTGCCGAGGTGCATCTCGGAAAAGTCAGCTTGCTATACGGGAAACCACTTTTTGATTTCCACCCTCTTTTTAATTAAGATTACTATTATTTTTAATAAATTTAATAATAAGGTTTTAATTTTTAATTAAAACTTAAATAATTTTAACATAATAAAATTTCTCTATTAAGAATTAGGATTTGTGATAAATTATAAATTTAGTAAATTGCGTAAATTTATATATTATTAAATTTATTAAAAATAATAGTAATCTTAATTAAAAAGAGGGTGGAAATCAAAAAGTGGTTTCCCGTATAGCAAGCTGACTTTTCCAAGATGCACCTCGGCAGACGACATTATTTGTATATTTGGAGCGAAACTTCGCTAATCGATACAATTCGCTCTACCGTTAGAATATCGTGCGTATATCTGCAATATAGTTTTCGAGATAATTAAATTTCAAATCTCTCTAAAATCTATAAATTTTCCCTTATTTAAGACTTTTATGATTTTTCACGATATTTAAGAATTCATAAATTTTGATTAATCTATTCATTTACTTACACTAAAAAAATTTTACCTTATTAGAAACAACATTCATCTATATATGAGGCACAGAGATCGTCATGAAGGAAATCGATTCAGACTGCGCGGATAAAAAATTTCATATGAAATGGAGGGATTTTAGGGGGGAGGGGTACGTGGAGGGTACGGGCGGTATGGGGGTACGGGGGGTACGGGTGTGAAGGTGGTATTTTTTAGAAGAGGGGTAAGGGGGCGGTACGGGTCTCGGTCGGAACATATATCAATGAATTTCATCTTAATTTGCCCTCAAACTATAAATCAACTAAAAACACTATATTTTTATTAAAAATATTTATACTATTAATAGTAGTTAAGAGATAATTTAATTATTTTCCAATTTTAGGAAATTTTTATATCATTAATAAAATTATTATAATTTATGTAACTTCTTATATTCAAAAACTCTGACAATAAAACATGCAAAATTTTTATTAATATAAATTGTTTAAAAATTATACTTCGATAACCTATAATAATAAGTCGATTAAATAAACCTATTTGTATATTTAATTTTTTTAAACCAAACTTCAAAGTATAATATATAAAGATTTATTGATAACTTAATTTTTTACTTTCAATTTATAATTGTAATAAATCTAATACACTAATTTATTCAAAAAATTTATTAATTAAAGCACCAATTGTTTTGTCATTATTTGCAAGAGTTATTTTTTCATTAAAATCTGTGATACTGTTATTGATTGAAAAAATAAAAATAACATTTTTTTATTTAAAGACTTTTAATTACTAAATATCGAAATTAGTATTTAAATTGGGATATTAAGCAATGAAATTATTTGAATTAATGCTATTATGTTTATACATTTCATTTTTTTATGTAAGGCTTTTGTGTTCGATATGAATTCCAAAACTTAGGATATTTAAATTTTTTGTAAAATATTTCACAACATCGTTTAAACTTTAATATACCTTTAGTAAAAATTTGTTTTACGTTTATAAAAATAACCATAATTGATGTGCCCAAATTTTTCGGTAAATTATGTAATCTTGTTAATTTAAAGTTTTCTGTAAAATTAATCAGAATTGGTACTTACTATAAGTTTAACTAATAAATTTATAAGTTGTACAAAATATACTATTTTTCATGTTTCAATTCAATTTTTTAGATAATTCTTCAAAATAAATTTAATTTTTAGTTAATAAAAAAAGTATAAAACTTTTTGATAACTATTTTTCCAATATTAAAGATGCAATTTTCAATATCTAATGTCGTCATTCCCGTATATATATTTTTAGACTGCCTTTCTGCCTTATTATCAATAAAACTGCAATTTTAAAATTTAATCTTTGCGTATTTTATTGACAAAGTATTTTTAGAGGCAGAGTTATTTGTGAAACTTGAATTTACTATCTATAAATATTATACTGTATTGCTTCCTAGAATTTCAAAAAACAGAACCTTCTTGAGCTTTGTTATTAGTAAAAGAGCTGTTTTATATTAGGAATGTGGAATTTGATGTAAAAAATAGATATTTATCATAATAAGTATATAATTTTTGTAATAATTAATGTTAAAAAGATTACTCCTGAGGATTTGGAAGCTGAATTGTTATCAAATTTACTAAAAATTTTAACTTTTTTTTAATTTATATATTCATATTTACTAGAACTTATGTTTAAAAAAGAATCCTAAGAAACTTAAAAAACTCCTCCTTAGTTAGCTGAATTTTAATTAAAATTTGAATTTATGATTGTTAAGTTGCTTGAAACCATAAGAAACACCCCTGCAGTGAGACCATAATTATTTTACTAATTTTAATAATGAAAAATAATCATATCTTCACAAATACATACATTTTTATAGTTTATAATTCTGAGTATATGTTGAATTAGTATCTTCCATATTCGATTTCTCTAAAATATAGATTCCTGATTTCTATATATTTTTGCAATTTTGATAAGTATTTCTTAGAGAAACCATCTATTATTAAATTAAAATTTAAAATTATTATCTTGATTGTATCTTTGACATAAAACTATACTCCACTCTTTATATTGATAATATTTAATTAAATTATATTATTTTTTAATCAATGTCTAAATTAAATTATTTAAAAATAATTTTCACTCATTTAGTTTTGACAATCTATCAAACTATCTTGAATATAAATAGTAGCATCTCGAGCTGCTTGGTAAAGCATGCCACCTGTATTTGCCAATGAGCTAAGTATTCTACAGTGTAAAATAGAAACTTCTAAAGCTTCACTAATATTTTGATACTTTAATACTTTATTTAATGCATATTTTTACATTATAAAATTAGTGTAATATAAAGAAAGGAAAATTGCATTTAAAGAATGGTCATTAAATCTAATTAGTTAAGCATTAATAAAAAGTGCAAATTATAATTCAATTATTTTATTTTAGTATAAAGATATAATTCACCTAACTTGATAAAATAAAGTATCTAAAATATTTAATTTCAATTTCTAAGAGGAGGTTTTCTTAAAACTCTATTGATAATTTGATTTATATAAATTAATGTATATTATAAACAAGTTAAACAAATAAATTGAAAATCTACATATATTTTATAGGATTTAATGAAGTTGTATGAATATAGTAAAATGAAGAAATTTATCATACTACTCAATAAAATTTTTAATTTTGCTTTTTATCTATTTTTTATTTGATTTTATAGATTTTTTAATATATGTATGTTAGAGAATTATTAATGATTTTATGCTATAAATTTGAGAATTAATTAATTTACAGTAATATAAAGAAGTCCGCCTTCAATTTATGCAGAATGTTATTTTAATAAACTATTATCTATCATTAATCTAGCTTCAATTTAATTTTATTAATTATTACAAAAAATTACTTTTTCTTTAACAAGCAATAAAAATAAAAATAAATTTATTTTCTTTCTATGCTAATATATTTTAGCTTTGACATTCTTTAAGTAAATTAATCCTCCTCGATTTGCAGCAGAATTTTAATAAATTTCAAGGGAATCTATAATTTAAATATTGCTCAATTCTTGGCTGATTACATCTGACCTTGATACACACATAAAACCTCCAATATCACTTGCTTTATTATGAATTGCAGTTAAATTTTGAAATTAAATGTTGACTTTATTATCAAATGTAAAAAATATATAAATATACTTTTGAAAATAAACCAAAAAAACTATCTTTACATTTTGAATTATAAGTATATAAATTATCGGTAAAAATTACTCCTCCAGAGTTTGCAGTATTATTAATAAACTATGAATTATTAATCTGTAAGTCACACAACTCACAATATATCGAACTTCCTTAGTTAGCCTGGTTTCTTTAGAAAGATTAAATCTATATAAATTACTCACCTTTATTTTCTAAATTTAATAAACCATATAATTATAAAATAGTTAACAATTAAAGTTGAATTTGTAATAGCCAGAAAGCTTGAATTATAGAAATACATAACAGATCCCTTTACTGAATTAATACAGTGTTGAAATGTTGAATTTAATGAAGTAAAAGTTCCTATCGAGTTTTGAACTTTTATAGCTTAAAATTAATAAATCTAATTTAGATTGATATCTTTATTTCTAATATAATTTTTATTGTTAAAAGAAGAAATTTATAGCTGGACCAAAAGCATAATTTAAATTATTATTATCAGCAAAAGCTTCATTTATTAAAGTTTAGTTGGTTTAGCACTCAAAAATGCTATTATTATAAAAATGGAGGTAATTTAGTTTATATTTTAAAAGAGTGGTTTTAAAATTTATAATGATAATATTGCATAAAAGTTATTCAATCAGAAAATATAAGATAATTGTAATTAAATAAAAATATAAATATTTTTACTTGCAGTTAAAATTGTATAAGATTAATTTAAGTTTATTTACTAATTAAGGTATTTTTTAGAATTTAAGTAGATAAATTATAAATTTATGACTAATTTGTCTAATAATTTCTATTAATAAATTTATAAAAAAGAATATTGAAGTTTAATAATTATAAACAAGCCTAATTTTTAAATTTATTATTTTTTTCCATAAAAATTAGAGGAAAAATTAATTTAGATTATTAATTTCAATATTTTAATGATTAATTTAATTTTTTTAAAATAATAGTCAAAGAAATGTTGGCTTAGTTACTTGCAAGATCCAATAAAGCACCTCCTTAAAGTGCAACAATATCACTTATTAAACAATTTTCAAAGAATATATTTGCTCTATTTAAACTTTCAGAATATACCACAGCTCCCCTATACTCAGAAAAAATCTTGGTATATATAAAATATATTTTTAAGATTTGAATAAAAAAGCATATAAATTATATTATTATATTGATTTACTCTAAAAATATATATTTAAGTAATCTTTGAAATAGAACAATTGATAAAACTAATCTCTTAAATTGAAAAGTCACTGCTTAGATAGATTAAGGATCCCAATTTCTCGGAATAAATATTTTGATAGAATAATTTTTTTATATAAATATTTGAGAAATTGCTATTTGTAATTTGAAGTTTAAATTCTTGCATGCTTTCAGTTAAATTAACAATCTTAAATAATCCACCGTTTTATTTGCTGTAGACATCTTATTTTATAAACATTATTAATCAATTTTATAATTATAATAATATAGAAAAACTAAATGAAATTATAATTACATTTTACAATATGATTTTTTTAATTTTATTACTCATAAGGAATATTAGTTAATAATAAAAAATTAGTTTCTATAAATCCTAAAAAATATTCTGATCTAAAAGTTTTAGATGAATAAGAAATTCAATGATGCCTCAAAATATTTCAATTAAAATTCTAAATTTTAATTGAAAATTCTCATTTATCTACAAATTTTATTAATAAAAAGGACTCTATTATTGCCGAGCTATTTTTTCTCTATGTTACGGCCAGATGATTATAATTTAGCGTAATATCTATTATTGAAGGAATACATTCGAAATTGAGAAATTAAAATTAATTAAGTTAAATTTCAAGATAGTAGCAGTTAAAGTTGGCCAATTTGAACGATTTTGGGCTCATTCGATAGAGAATTCAAAATAAGCTGGACTTTATTATTGGCGGTACTATTTTATCGCATCCCTGAAGCGAGATAAGTCGGCTTTTATGTGAGGGTATAAAATTTAATGAATGCATTTAATTAAAGTCGACTTATCTTGCTCCAGGGATGCGATAAAATTGTACCACCAACTATAAAGTCCAGCTAATTTTGAATTCTCTATCGAATGAGCCCAAAATCGTTCAAATTGGCCAACTTTAACTGCTACTATCTTGATTTAAATTTAACTTAATTAATTTTAATTTCCCAATTTCGAATGTATTCCTACAATATTATATTTTGTCATAAAGTTTAGCTAAAAGGATCTCAAACCAACAATTTATAAAAATGTAAGTCAATATTTATAATAAGGTAATTATTATTATTATCAAATGAGCTAAATTTTATTAATTATGAAAACTACACATTATAGCTATTTTGATTACAAGAGTTTCAAATTAATTACTCAAATTCATTTTGATATTCAATAGTAAATTTAGAATTTAATACTTTAGAATTTAAATTTTCACACTTACTAAGAAATGAGTAATTTAATGATCTATAATTTTATTTGTGAAAATAAATTAATCTTCAATTCTGTTATGATCAAAGATAAATGAGTTATGCATATATTAATAAAAAACTCTATTTTAATTTTTTTAAATTTCAAAACTTATGAGTTTAAACTACCAGTCATATTAATCAAAGCATTTGATGAAACTACGATATTTTTGTATGTGTTATTTGTTAGATTGACATTTTAACATGACTCAAATTTATAAACTCCAATATTTTAGCTGCTTCCAACATTTGACAAATTTTCATAAATTGAATTCTCATCTGAAAAGGACTCACAGTGTTTTATTAAATTTCATTAGATTTATTATATTAATAAATGCTATTAATTATTTAGAAAACCTATTTAAATTTAATTAATTCTAATCATCTTAATCATTTCTGTACTTTTATATACATATGAAAATTTAAATCTTTAACAGTTAGCACAATAAAATCCAAAATAATTTTAAGAGTTATAGCAATTTTTGTAGAAATTGTTTTTGCTATGTACATTAAAAACATCAATTATATAATTAATGTTATAAATAGTTAAAAATACATTCTTTACATAAAATGATTTACTAAAAAAGGCTTTTTATTCTGTATCTAAAGCAACTATATCTTCATTTATAGTAATTATACTTATTAAAAAATAAATACAAAAATGTACTAAAGTTAATTTTAATTAAATAGTTCTAGTATTAGTTAGCATTTCTTCCCTAGTTGCAATATAATCTGAAAATATTTAGCCGCTATCTTCAATCTGTACATTTTAATTGAAATTAAAACAATTTTGTAAATAAATCCTGATTAAATTTAAAACCCCTTAGATCAATTAAGATACGAAGATAGGAGTTAAGAACAATTAAATTAAAAATTATAAATTATTGGCTAAAATTAAATATTATTACGCAAAAATCAAATTTAAACACCCTGATTGGATCATTTTATAAGGACAATAAATCGAGCCAATAGTTTTAATAATTAGGCCAATCATTATTATTTTACGCCAATAATGATTAAATTTTTATCTAATTGTTCTTAATTTCAATCATTGCTTCTTAATTGATCTATGGGGTTTTATTACAGTGTCGAAATAATTTACTAAAAATGTGCTATAATAGTCAAGGTCTGAATATAAAATATTAATGTTATTTTTTCCAATTATTGTTATGTTTTTGGCATAAAAATTTCAACCATCAGTAGCATATATCTTTAAATATATTAAATCTATTAAATTCTTAATTTTAATCTTATAAGCGTTTTACATTAAGAAATTAATATAAATTTATCTCATTAAATGAGGAAGAATTTTTATACTCGATGTATTAAATGATTATAAATTATTATAAGATCCTATAATAAAATATTAAAATTCAATAATAAAATGATTAAAAGGAAGAAAAAGAAATCTTTTAATATATTTAATCAAATATTTAATGATATTTTGAAGTTTAAGTTAACTCAAGTAAACACAAGCAATTTTTTGGATACTTGTTTTTACAAAGAGTTTATTCAAACAGTAGTGAGGTTCAATATTTGAAACTATTAAGTAGGTTTCTTATTATTTAGTTTAAAATTTCGGGGGGAGGGGGAAGTTTCCTGCACTGGTTTATGATAAAAAAAAAATTTTAGGGAAGTTTCCTGCACTTTTTTTAATTTTTTTTTAATTTAATTTATCTTTACAACAACTAACAACCATCTTCAGGACCAATTTCATTGTAATATTTATACTTTAATTTATTCAATAGTCAATATCTATCTTCAGATTCCAAAAACTTTGACATTTTTCATCTGATATTTGTAGGTTCTATCTTTTAAATATTTTATCGCTTTACTATAGTAATTTAAAATATTAAATACAATTGTTAGTGTATAGTGTAATTCTGATTCAATTTATCTTTTTCTTACCATATCTATATAATGTTATACTATATTTTCTTGAGCTAATTCAATGATGAACAATATGCTCTCAATATTAAATGGGTCATAAAAATATTAATTTGTTAATTGATGTAAAATTTATTAAATTTAACATATAGAAAAAAACAGTGCAGGAAACTTCCCCCTCCCAAAATTTCTTATATGATAAAATTGAAAAGAAAATATACTTGATGCAAATGTAATTTCTTTTTGAGAAAAAGAATTTAACAATTTACTTTTATATTTAAAATCTATTTTTGCATTTTAAATAATTTAAAATTTAATTGAAAAGAAAATATTTTCTTTTTTAAAGACCCACAATAAATCCATTGTAAAATTTTCAACATTTTTTTTAATTTTTATATAAAAATTAAAAATGAAAATCAAGGAATTAATATCTTTTGTATATGCATTTACAATTAATTAATGAGTGATTTTCAATGAAATATTTATCCTTAAATTAAAATTTATTATTAAAAATATTTTTTTAATTATTTTATTTAATCAATAGATATTTTCTAAAATTAAAGTGTCATAATTGTATCCTTGAATCAGGCCATTATTCATAGTTTCAGATTATTAATGTGTAGAATAAATATTTAAGGTTTGAAATTTATTAATATAAAAACAATTAAAACATAAAAATTACTAAATATTTTTTTAATTAAAGACATTTTTACATCTGAAGCAATTTCAATTTTTTTAAATTAAAAATATATTGAAAATAAAACAAAGGAATTTAATAATACAGTCATCAAAAGTAAAAATTTATCATTAATTATTATTAAAATCAGTTATTAACTAACTATATTAAATTTCAGTATTTAATAACAAAACAAACTAATTTAAATCATTTTGTATGTATAATTTTAAGATGTTAAACTATATATAATTATTTTTATTTGAAGGAAGGCTATAATAAAAACCATTTAAGGAAAGTTATTTTTATATGAGTATTTTCATATCAATTATTATTAAAATTGAGGGATGAGCATATTTGAATTAAAAATATTGTGTTTATTTTTTTAATTAATAAATTATGCTCAGTTTTTGTATTTATCAATAATACTTAATGATATTATAGAATAGTGTTTTCTGAAAAATTATAAATTGTTACCCATATATTTCTCATAGTAAACTCAAGTGATTTGAAAATAAAATCCTAATTAAATAATTCAATTTAACATTGAAGAAATCATAGAGGTAGGTTGTAATTATTGCTTGATTAGTATTGACAGTTTTTTAATTTAAATAATTCGAATAATCATTTTCGCTTTATAATTTTATAATTGGAAATTTTAAATGGATTCAAATATGAATAAATTTACTAAATTGTTTTTTTTTTAAAAATTCGTGAAATACTATAATTTGTATTCTTTATTCTTAAATTAATATAAATAATAAATATTTAGAAGTTCTCATACCTTGCATATAAAGTCCATCTATGGATATTTCTCCATATTCAAATCCAAAACTCCAAATTAATTAAAATCAAAAAAAAGATATTTCATTTTAGTTGTTTTAAAAAACACAGATGATAATTTGTTTATAAAATTTAGAGATTATTATTATTTTATTGAAATATTGATTTAAAATTATAAAAGATTGACTTAATGTTTTATATATTAATAAAAACACATTTAATATTAGGCTATAATTTAAATCTTTTAACTTGTCTAAGATTAAAAATTTTAATAATTCTTTTAAATGTAATTGAATTTAGACTATCAATTGATTTTTTTGATGATTTAGAATTATATAATAGCAAGAATCTGAAAGTTATATATTGGTTTGATATATTAAATAAAAAATCATAGGTTAATTGTTCAAATTAAGTTACTAAAAACTATTTGCTTTTAATATCGATTTGAAAGTCAAAGGATGTAATTATTTACTTGAACTAATTAAATAAATTACACTAAAGAATTTACTCAATAAATTTCGCAAAGATTTTACATTGCCTACTTGGAAAAATATATTTCAAAGAGGATATTATTTAAAATTCAAATGGCGGAGTTTTTTTAATTAAATAAAACTTTAACATAGTTGAGAATAAAATTTTAACTTGTTAGAAACTTGCGAGAAAAATTAAGAGCACTGTCAATTTCAATTTTTCTTATAATAAAATTAAAAATCCGCAAAATATAAAAAATATTTATTAATTAAGTTAAGCTTAGATTGTGGTAAAATAAAGCTGACTAATATAATCTTTATTATTACTAGAAATAACTAAAAAAATTATATTTAAGAAATATTTCTCCTTTTATAAAGCTAAAATAAAAAATTAATCTCATCTGAGTTTATATTGTATTTATTTCTATTAGATTTATAATATTGTAGAAATACATTTGAATTTGGAAAATTAAATATAATTAAATTAATAATAAATCAAAATCGTGGCAGTTAAAGTTGGCCAATTTGAACGATCTAGGGCTCATTCGATAGAGAATTAAAAATTAGCTGGACTTTAATATTGGCGGTACTATTTTATCGCATCCCCAGAGCGAGATAACTTCACTTTAATGTGAGGGTATAATTTAATGAATTTAGGGGTGTTTAATTAAAGTGAAGTTATCTCGCTCTGGGGATGCGATAAAACAGTACCGCCAATAGTAAAGTCCAGCTAATTTTAAATTCTCTATCGAATGAGCCCTAGATCGTTCAAATTGGCCAACTTTAAATGCCACGATTTTGATTTATTATTAATTTAATTATAATTAATTTTCCAAATTCAAATGTATTTCTACAATATTGATAAAAATGCATAACAGATCCATACCAAGTGCATGTTTCCATGGAACTTTTCATTTTTACATTCCTAATTATGATTTAAATTCTTCTTAATATATAATATTGTTATATTTATATCAAACAGTAAACGAATATTGAATTTAAAATAAAAAAGCTTAATTTCAAAATATTAAACTTAAAAATAATTAAATAGAGCCATTAACCTATACAATATTTACAAGTTAAGAAAAATAAGTTTGAACCTATCTATATATGCATAAGAGAGATCTCTACTTGACATGGTATAAGTTTACAAAAAGTAGAATTGAAAGTAAAAAAAAGATCTATTATTGAAGATGTATTTAATTAAATCTTCCAAATATAATACTTAGCCATTAAGGAATCTGTTAAAAATAAAAGATTGAAAATAATTGTAATTAAGTAAAATATTTGTTTAACTAAATATGAGGTAATTACATTTGTCTTATATTATGACAGGGAATAATTTTAGAGAAATCCATATATTAGCCTCCTGGCTTTACTATTAAATAATACTAAATTATCTCTTTCTTCCTTTTTTCTTAATTTTATGAATTTAAAAGGATAAAATTTATATAGAGTTATTTCGTTCGTTGTAGGAATGAGATCATGAAGTACTGTCAATAGTAAATTTAAGATTACTTTTAAAACTGATTGCTAATAATTAATAGCTATAATTATTATTAATTTGATTAGATTATTCCCATATCAATTATATTCGAGGGATACTATTATAATATAATATAACATAAAATATTTGGCTCCATATTAAATTTTTTAAAAAAAGTTTTGCTTTTTTGGATAAATTAGGTAAAATACAATAAAAATTATTTTTATCCTTTTTTAAAAAATATATATCTTAATAATAAATTTAGGGGGAGGGGAAGTTTCCAGCACTTTTTTTTATTTATTTAAAATTTACTAAATTTGACATAAATTCAAAAATTTAATATTATTTATGAACCATTAAATATTGAGAGGATATTTATAAGTCATTAAAGTAGTTCAAGAAAGTATAGTCTCACATTATAAAGGTATGGAAAGAATAAGATAAAATGAATCAAAATTTCAATAACAATTGGAAACCATAGTTGGAATTACCATGAGTACAGTGAAATCAAAATAATGGTTAAGAGACAGAAACCTAAACATATCAGATTAAATATGTCAGAGTTGTTGGAATCTGAAGATAGATATTGACTAATTGATTAATAAATAAAGTATAATTACATCAAGAAAATAGTTCGGATGTTGGTTGATAGTTGTTATAAAGATGAATTTAATAATTAAAAATTTTTTAAAAAAAGTGCAGGAAACTTCCCTAAAATTTATTTATCATAAACTTGTAAAGGAAACTTCCCCTCTAAATTTATTTAAAAATTATGACCTAAAAGCAGAATTAGCAATCATATCCCACACTGCTAGAAAATAAATATATATAAATTATTTGATTAAGTTATGGAAAATTAAAATAAAAAAAATATTGTATTTCGCAGTTACACATGTGCAAGAGTTTTGAAATAATTTATAAATATAAATCTCTATATTAACTTTAAAAATAACTAGAATCTCATTTATAGCTTAATTAACTAAATTAAATAAATAAATTGAGTTGAAAAAAAACAGTTTACAGGTTTTTTAATCCAAATAAGTAGAATCTTCTGAATTGTATAAATTTAATTGTAAATTTAAAGTTTATTTAAATATTTTTATATTATTTAAAACTAAATTTATAAATTGACATCTTTATAGATAGAGTTTTCGTCATAGAATTTTACTCCATATAAAACCCAAAAGTAACTTTCTAAGTAAGATTAGAATGATGTATTTTTTAAATAATTATGATTTATAATACGAAAACTGTAATTAATTAATTATTTTAATCACATTAATACTAAAACTTATTATGAAAATCAAAAATGGAAATCTCTCTGATTATTGCTATTATACCTCTTCATCATCTTTATCGTCAAAATCAACTTCTATGTCTTCTCTCTCTCTCCCTCACTCTGCGAAGCACCAGTCCAGTTACACCTGTGGTCTTACCAAGTAGGACCACTATAAAACAAAAATTAAAGATATGTTTTTTGTAACTTACATTTTTAATGAGTGGTCCACCTCCACCTGCGTTTGATCTTTAAGTATTCGTATTACTATATTAAGTTTTTGATTAAATTTAAAGTTTTCGTATTATAAATTATAAATAATTAATATATTATTAATTGAAATTTTAATATTTTTTACCCTCTATAAAATCATGCACAACATTTTTTCCATAAAAAAAGTAAAAATATTGATTACACGCTATTAAATAATAATTTTATCAGCAAAATGCTAAAATAAATTAGTTTAATATTTTTAGATCTTATGTAAATTATCCACTTTTTTGTAAAATATAATACTATCGGGTTTTAGGTTAAACACTTTTTGAAAATATTAATAGAATTAAGGATAATATATAAATTTAACAATCTTAAATAACTAATTTATTGAAATACCCTATTATCTTACAATAAAATAAAAGTATAATTAAACATAATTTTATAGAAATATTTTTAAAAATATTTCATCAAATGTTTTAAACACACCTGAACCTTTGGAGTAATCATTTTACTTGAATGTGTTATTAAAATAAAAAATAATATCTGAATTAAATTGTTATTATATGACACAATTGAAGAGTACGCAGAAGCTGAAACAAAAGTGCCTGAATTATATATATATATATATATTTAATTATTATACAAGTTTATTTTGCTCATCATAAAAATCATTAAGTTTATTAATTATTGTAAAATAAACGTAAATATTGGATTTAATTTAATATAAATAGTTTTATGTATGCTAATAATAAACTATCTGGATGGGCTAAGTTCCAGTATTAATTTTAGTAGAATTTTAAATAATAAAGCAAATTATTTCAGATATAAATCTCCAAATGTAACTATTATGGAATTTAATAAAGAAATGTATATAATTTAAGCTGTGTTATCCTTTATATTAATTTTTAAACGCCTGAAATAAATGAAAAAGCTAAATTCCTTGTCATATTAATATATAATTTAATTAAAGTTTGTGCTTAGTGTCTCATGTATAAATATTTATCTAATTTTAGATTTCATTTAAATTACTACAAAATCTTAATTCTTGAACAATTTAAAGAATTTTATATTGATAATTTTACAAATAGAATACTACTTTATGAATATTTAATAGATACCCTAAAAATGAATTTTATAATTTAAATCAATATTTTATAAATTAATCATATAATTCATAATTTTATAATTGGTTAAAATAGGAATTAAAAATGTTATAGATTACAAAAAATCTGTTTAGAGTTAAGTTTATAAAAATTATCAAGAAAATCAATAATTTATTATTAATTTTAAATTAATTTTAATTAAGTAGATATAAAATATTGATTTAATTACAAACATCAAATTAAGTAAAATTTTGTTGTAATATTAATTATCATTTTTTATAAATAGATTCCACTCATAAATTTATATTAATAATATATAAATTAGCTTTTTATGATTTTTCATAGCAAGTATCATCTTCCCCAAAGACTAATGGCCCAAACTATCCACTTTTTGCAGAAATATCACAATTCATAATGATAATCTTAACATTTTAATTGGTAATTTAATGATAAGATTATTGTTCTAGTTAAAACAAATATAATCTAAACTGGCTGGTTTTCTGCTTATATAAAAATACCTGGTTATTGCTAGTTACTAGATAAATGAGTTGCAGTCATATTATTTACATAGAATACATTGCAATCTGTTATAAATAAGTTAAGATAAATGTAAACGTTTAATATCAATTTTTAAAGTTTATTCTTTAAAAAGTTATCACTGCAAAATTAACATGGTTTTTAAAATAATCCGAGTTCTCTTATACAATAATTGTTTTGCTATCTACTAGTTTATTAATAAAATATTTATTATTTATCATAAAAACTTGTAATCATAAAAGATTACAAAATTGAAGGAATAAATAAATAAAAATTTAGACTTTAAAAATTGAATTATTACATATTAATCTATGTATTAATCTTTTTTTTGTATTATTTAATAATTAAATGAAGAAAAACCTGTTTTAAATATCTTTGATATTAATGAAGGCAAAAATCTTGGCTTTGTTTCTAAGTTTAATTACACTTAACTTATCATTGCCATCAATTTACACTTTTGACGAGAGGGATATAACTTTACAATCAGAAATTTAAGAGTTGATTTAAAAAGTAAAAATTCCATCTTAAAGAAATGAATTATTTTTTCATTATATAAAGTAATTTATAAATAAATTACTTTGTTAAATTAATTTATCTTTAGACGAACAAACGACTGTTCACCTAGAGACCCCTCCACCCCAATAATAAAAATTAATATCATTTCATACTAAATATCTCATCTCCTTAAATAAAAACAAAGTATAATGAAAAATAAGATTTTTTGCAATTCACCATTAACACTGATAAGTTCCACTTCCACTTCATAAGTCGTTCTTTTCTCAAGCATCATTCTAATATAATATAATTTATAGATACATCAAAGAAATTTTCCATTAATTTTTTCAATAAGATTCTTTAAGAAAAAAAAATCTTGTATAAATAATTTTTATATCTCTTTGATTAAAAATAAAGATTAAAAAACAAAAATTAATAAAATATCTATTAAATTTTTTAAGGGTTTTAAAAAAATTTAAGAAAACTTAATTCGATATAAATTCACATTTAACAATAATTATATCTTTTATTTTATTCTATAACGATCACTTTTACACTTTTAATAATTGCAAATAAAATTTATTAGAATTAAATTGAGTTTTTCTCATAGATCTCCTAACAAATGTTTTGTTTAAAAATAATAATTTAAACATTTTTTTACTTTTTCAGTTCAAGCTTTTTTTCAGAAAAGTCAGATGTTAAATAATAATTTTGTATTACATTAAGGTAACTATCTTTGATTATATTTATACTTTTTTATAAAAGTATACATAAAATTATTGAAGGACGCAGTGAAATAAATTAGAATTTTAAATTTATTGCAGAGAAAATACGAATTTATAAATTATCAAGGCATTTTAAATAAAAATAGCATCATAAATTCGAAATGATGCTAAAATAAAATTAATATAAACCTTGTAGATAAATATTTTAAAATAAAATTTTTTTATTTTTTGGGGTGGGATAAGTTAATGAGTAAACAAGCGTTCTTAAAAGATATAAGTCCGTAATATATTAATATATTTGACATGAATATTTAAGCCAAATACCACATAATTATTAGTTTCTTAATTTACAATATGTATTTTAAAACCCCATTAGTTAATTAAGAAAGAAGATTAGGAGAAAAGAACAATTAATTAAAAATATAATTATTATTGGCTGAAATTATTTTAATTAGGCTAAAATCAAATTTATGCGCCCTGATTGGTTTATCTTACAGAGACAATTATTCAATCCAATGGTTTTAATAATTAGCCCAAACATTATTAATTTACGCAAATAATAATTATATTTTAATTTAATAGTTCTTATCTCCCAATCTTCGTTCTTAATTGACTATGGGGTTTTATTTACCACGATTGTGTCAGACAGAAATAAAATAAAGAATTCTACGAGAAAGGTTTTACAGATATTAATAAAGATATTTAAAATTGCCTCTTAATTTGCAATTTTTGTTTTTCAATTAATTGCTTAATTAACAAATATTATTTTTTTTAAAAAAAGGTTTTAAACACCTCAAGCAAACAGTTAATTTTGACTAATCATGCTTTGATTCTATCACTTGACTAAATTAAGCTGAAATCAAAAATAAATAGAAAATTAAAGAAAATAATCTATAACCTTATTTAATACCAAATAAGTCACAAAATTCTTATCATAGAAAACTTTAATTTCATTATTTTCAATCAATCATTAAAAAGTAAAAAAACAAAAATATGTATAGTCACGTTATATATTTATATAGAAGACTTGAAGATTAAATGTAAATATTTGAAATCTTTGATTAAATAGTAACAGAGGAGTAACTTATAAATAATCCCTATGTTTTATACACTAATCAGCCAAACGTAAAAATTCACATTAAAAATTCAACTTTTACTTGTAAAAATGAGTATCAACCTTTTTAATTTTATATTTTTTTGGAATCAATAAATTATGTTTATTAAAAATTTGATCAATAACATTTCAATAAATATTTTATAATCCCAAGTTTATTTATTGCAAATTATAATGCCATTAAAAATAAATTAGTAAATTTTACCGTTAAAATAAATTCTACTTTTTATTAAAGGTAAATTTTAATTTTTAATTTTATATCGATTCAACAAGTATATATAATCAAAAGTTTTTGTCCAAAAGTAATGACTTAGGGATCTTTATAAAATGATTTTACTTGCTCTAAATATATAATGTTTTGGTAAAATTAAACTTTTAAGATTTTTTAATTTTTAAAGTAAAGTTGAACTAAGGAAATTAAATTAACAAAATGTCAGTTCAATTTCTATTTTAACATAAAAAAAATATTTATTGCGTTATTCTTTAAGAAAAACTAATTATATCTTCAGTTTTTATTGTTAAGAGCAAAATAAGAGAGAGAGAGACAAATTTAATTTGATTTTAAAGATTCCTTATACTTATTCTTCATAGCAATTTAAAAAAAATATTATATCGAACATATATATAATCTCAGTTGAAATTATTAATGATAGTTTTTCACAAGAAATACTTGCAAAATTCTCATTCATAGTCAGAAATAATATTAATTTATTAGTATATTTATTTCCGAGATATATTAAATAATATAAATTGTAATTTAGGGATTTATTCCCATCCCAATAAAAAATAAGCCTTTCACAAATATTTACATTTGATAGAATTATTGAAAATTAATTTAAAAATCTTATCTGAGTCTTTCGTATTATGTGAGTTCAATTAGTTTGTTCTTTATTTAAAATGCAGAGGAGATATTAGTTGAAAATTCTATTTTTCAAAACTGTTACAATGCTTATAAATTTAGTAGTATATGCTTAATTTATTTGATTTTCCCAAGCTTAAATAAATTAAACTTAAATTTATCTTATGAAGGCGCCATATTTAATATTAGAAATTCAACTTTAATTATTTAAGGCTCAACTGTTTTCTAAAATAATTCAGCGTTTTATGGAGGAGTTATTTATGCTTAAAACAAAATAATAAACTAACTTATTTATTGTAATACGCTTGTTTAAATTTTAGTTTTATTTTAAAAACAGTAAGTTGCTCTTTACAAACGTCACTTTTGACTAAAACATGGGGTTTTAAGGGGGATCACTCTATTTAGAAGACGTTATAGATGCAACATTTATAAATACTACCATTTTAAGTGGATTCGCAGAGTATTAGGGGTCTTTTATATATGCCAAACTTGTAGATCAGGAATTGGTATATCACTTAATTTTATTCCACAAATAATTTGTGAAAAATCTTCATTAACTCATTTGAATTTTACAGTTAATAGGGTATATTAAGATGTGCCCCAAGAATCACATATGATTCCTTCACTTCCATATTATAGCAAAATTTAATTTTAAGATTAATTATTGATGAATAATACAGAAAATAAGTATTTCGGGGGTTCACTGTATATTGATAATAAATTCATGGATGTTATAATTATGGGTTCATCACGAGTAGATAGTGAAAAATACATTTAAATGTACAATATTCATAATAAATATTTACTGCTTTTATAAGCTTATAATTAATTTACTATTTAAAAAGGAATTATAAAAAATTATAGAAATTTGAAATTTTTAGTTAATATTATTATGCACTATATTCTTTTTTATAAGTTATTTTTGGAATAGTTATGTAAAATAAGATAATTATGCTGATATAATATAATATAATAAATTTTTTTATATAAATTATCTGAAATTTATGCTAAAACTTGCAAATAGGTCTAATTTATATTAAATGACTTTTTCTTTCAGAATTCATTAAGTTGAGCATAAATTATTACAATTTGCAAAACTTAACATTAACTTATAACATTCTTGAAATTTATTACATAATAAATTAATGATAATGTTTATAAAAACTGATTTTAATAATTAACCACAAAATATGTTTGAATTTGATGTTCCTTCAATAATGGGTGGGTACACAAATGCCTTTGGATCTGAATTAGAAGAGGCATTCACAAGCACTCTTACTTTGCTAGTGTCATCTGACCCCACTATCTACCCATACTTATCAATTATATACTTTTTCAATAGTATAATTAATAACATATTAGGTTTAAATTGTTAAGAAATAAAATAAATTTACTAAGTTTAATCATTCGTTTTTTACGTTTTTATATCAAAATTTATAATCATAGTTTTTATTATGAAAAAAGTGTAAATGGTTTTAAGTAGTGGTCAATCACTCCTGAAGCTATCTAAAAAAATCAACAATAAAATTGAATATAATATTTTTAATTAAAAAATAGGAAATTAAATCTGCAGTAAATTAATTTAAAATTGAAATTACATATATTTTTTACTTTGAATGCTTTAATTATTGTAATTAAAATATAAAATTTAAAAGTTATAAGATTATTTAATGTATAATTGGGAAATTGAAATTTGTTATTTTATTTTAATTTTTATGGAATATATTTCGTATTATGTAATTCCTTTATCGATGTTTTTATATATTTCTCATAGTTTCCAAATTTTATTTGAACAGAATTAAAATAATTATTTATTCTTAACTATCTCTGTAAGAATTACCACCCTCTATAATCCTATTCTCTTCAGTATCATTCTACTCCAGTCTTACCGGGGTCTTCTATAAATTAACATTCTTCGCAATATTTTTATCTGAATTTTTAACTCCACTGCCCATATGTTTTATAGTTTTAAGCATGCCGCCAAACATTTCAGTGCTTTTCTTTCTTTTACTTGGTGAATCAGTATTCTTATTTGAAACTTAACTTTATTATCTCGATAGAGATAAGGGGTTTTGGGGTTTTTATAAATCTGGTTTATTATTAGTGTTGTGTGCTTCATCTTTTGCGAAGATAAAACTGTGGTCTATTTTAAAAAGTGTAAAAGTATATACTCTCTGATATAAAATGACAATTTTATCACATAATTTCCTCTTCAGAATCAGATTTGAAGGAATCTTTGCGTTTATCAGCTGTCTTGTTTAAATTGAGACCAGGCACTAAAATCTTGGTGCTTTTCCTTTTCTATGGGGAATCCAGATCCTCTCTGCTATCTTCTGAAATTACTTGATGACTGATATTTGACATTGTTCCTAAATTCTGTATATATAAAATATTTACTATATTATTTATGAAATTATATAAAATTACATTAAATTCTATAGAACCAAAATTTGATTAAGTTTTTTTAAGCATTTTAAGATTTAATGTCTAAAAAGAATCTATAAAAATAAAAGAAATTAAAAGATTATCAAATTCTTGCTTGTCCTGAAAACATTGGCTCTTTGATTAGAAGTAGGAACTTTCAAAGTTTAAAGTGGGCTTTAATGATTGCTTCGTTTATTTTATGACTCATCTAAACTTTTATTGAGGCTCACTCTACTGCTCTGTTTTCTCAATTTTTCCTCATTGAATCTACATATTTTTTTTATTAATCCTCCAAATAAGTTAATTTATATATATAAATAAGTTCCTCAAAGAATTGATTGATGTTTGCTTACAACTGCGATTGTTGCTCTTCATCTAATATTTCCTTCACTCTTTGTCTATTTGACACTTATTTTTTCAATTTCTAGTTTGCTATTAATTTATATTCTTATTTTCTAATAAATTATAATTAATTAGAAAATCTTATTAAAAATAAGTATGCTTTATTATTAAAAACTAATTAAAGACAAAAATATATTTATATAGAGCTATTGACAAAGATCTAGCTCTGAGGGGGTTGTGGTCCCAACTCTCCCTGTTGTGATCTTAAGTTTCAATCGAGTCGAAGACATTGTTCCTACCATTTCTAGCACCCAGATAGCTGTCGTTACCATCTTTTGTCATTTTAGTTTTTGATCTGTCAAATGATTAGAAATATACTAATTGTGTGTTTTTTGAAATTTTATATTAAATGATAGATCAATGTCGTGATCTTGGTTTTTATAAACATTGGAATGCATTAATTTTAAATTAAAATCCTTTTAAGTTTTTGTTGAAAAATCCCTTTTTAAGTGAGATATCTGGACTACTAATTTAGTTTTAATTGTCGTAATCTGAATCCTCTTCAAATTCTAGCTCCTCAATGCTTAATTCCCTTTCTATGGATTCCTATCTACATAATAATGTATGATTTTTATGATTTATAATTGTATCTTTCGAATTGCATAGTGCCCTTGAGACTATTCAATTAACCCTTCATAGTTTTCATTTTCTTGAGCATATTTTGCTTCTTTTGCATTGCTTTCCTTGGATTGTATTTCTTGGTTGCATTTTCAAATATTAATGAATCCTTATAAGTTAAAAATAAATGGAAAAATATACTTTTTATATTTATACCAAGTTTGCAGCTTTCTTCTTGACATCCATCATGACATCATCTTTCTTAAATTGCTTGCGTTTGAATTCTAATTGTGCCACTAGGTCTGGCTCATCTATGTACTTATCTTCACCCTCTGAGTCATCTGTAAATCTTATAGATTCGTCTTCATCTTTTATAATTTTGATATGTTTGTTCAGATATTTCATGTTTAATATAGGATAGTATTTTATATTATAATAATTAATCTAAGTTGACTACACCATCTTCATCAGATTGCATTCCATCGAAATTCAAAGAATCATTAAAATTTATCAATTTAATAATTCTATAATAAAATTAGAGACATTTTTGAATTATCATTAAACCTGTGGGTTGTCCCGTGCTTATTGAACAATTTGGCGTTTGAGTGGAGAGACCTCGTGGAGTCTGGTGGGACATGCCCATTTGAATTGTGTTATACCATTGAAGTAAATCTTTTAGGTCTCTTCATCAAATTCGAAAAAATCTAAAATAGTTAGTTAGATTGTAGGCTATTATATATTTTAATGCATAAATTTTATAACAAATTGGGGGAACCTGGCATAATCTTAGAGTTATTGGTACTGATGTTATCATTCAGCATGAGACCTGATTGTGAACCGATTCTACTGTGAGACGACAAAATGGCTTTATTGATTTATTAATAATATAATACCACAATATTATTAGTTATTGAGTAAGTTCTTTGCGTTTAATTTTCCTTCCATAATTTCATCATCAACTTTTAAGAACCCTCTTTTTACAGGTATTTTCATCTTGTTTGTAGCAATTTTAAAAATATATTGAATTTTTAAATTTAGTAAATAATAATAATAGCAATTGCATTCTTTCCAAGATCCTCGTAAGCCATAATATTATTAACATAATTCCAATTAAATATATGTTATATAGTTTACTGATAATAATCTTGATTTAGTGGGTCGATGCCATACTCCTGGTTGTTGTCTTTGCTTGTTGAAGGTGTAATAGCAACAGTCTTAGCATTATATTTCAAAAAAATCATAAAATATATTCATAAAAAACCTATAACCATTCCTGTTTTTTTCTCCCTTTTTAGGCTTGAAAGAGGCCTCATCAAATATTTTTGCATAAATTCCCTTGTTATTCTCTTATCCCTATCTCAAACGATTGAATCTTTTTTGATTTCTTTCTGCTATTAAGGGGTCTTGTTTTTCTTACTAGCCAGTAGATAGCACTATTTTCTCTGCATCTAAGTATGCCAAGATTATAGGAAATTATTAATTATGGATTTGTTTATAGAGATTTTTCCACATAGAATAAAAATAAATATTATAAGATTCTTTCTACGGAGTTTTATGTTAGGACTAGTCTGCCAGAATAGTACAATTTCTTGAGTATTTTTAATTACTTGAAATATTCCTCTCTATATCCTTCGTTTTCCACATGCACTGCATGCTCTATCATCTCATAATCTAATCTCTATTTGTTAAAACACAAGCATAGTGCTAAACAATAGTCTCATCAAATAGAATAATTTAGAATATCTTCCTATTCTTACATTAATTTCTAAAATTAGACCTAAATTTGATATTTTTTTTACAAGTTTAAGTAAATTCTTGGAAGTTTAGACCTGAATTTGGCTTTGACTTCTTGGTACATTTTGTAAAGCCAGTAAGCAAAGAATATTAAGTTTGATACGCAAATAATTGCAAAGAAGAATAACTCTGTGTTTTCATTTAGATTCAAAGACCCATATGCATAGTCTTAGTTATCCTTTATTTTATGGCAATTTTTAATAGATTTTTCATTTGAAATGGATTTTTTAAATTATCTATACTATATTTTGTAATAAAACATAAATCCTTAATCCATTCTTCTGGCTTGTTGGATATAAAAAACAGACCACAATAAACAGTGATCATTGATGTGACTAGAGATAGTGTTTCTAAGTCATTCAAAGCTATTGTACTAAATGGCTTCTTTTTTGAGTTCACAATCAGGAAACTAAAAACAAATAATAATTAGGAATGTTGTGTCGTGTGGATAATGAGATTAACATGAGTTGTAATATGACTTACCATATAAGTACCATGAAAACCACAAGAGCTTAAGCAATTACTCCTAAATTGCTTACAAAAACTGAAATGAAAATAAGCATAATCTTTCTGTACATAATAATGGACTCCCAAAAATAGAAATCTTTTCTATATCCACGATACAAGAAACCGTATTTCTCTCTGACATAAAAATCTTCAAATATTTTATCCCCTTTTTAATTGTAAATTCAATATCATTACTAAGTTTGATTTGCTTTTATGACTTAGATGCTGTCTAAATTAAATCTGACTTTTGATAGTAAAATAAAAGCGAATAGAGGAATTCCTAGACCCCATACAAATATCGAGGGTAATGCAATAAAATAAGAGTAAAGCTTATGCTCTGCATTCCAGCATACCACTTCAAGGTCATCTTGGATTTTGTAAATATTTATAAAAACTGTAATAGAAAAATATTAATAATAATATAGAATTTTGATTAAAAAATATAATTTTATTGGACTAATAAAATAATCATATTTCATGTGACAATACTCGTGTTTGATTTGCCGTTTTTAATTTAATTAAGATTTTTCCTAAGGTATTAACTATATAACTGGTTAAATTAAAAACATTGTGAGTTTCATGATATTTTGAAAATATTTTTATATCAATTCCTTTTTTTTTATAAATAAATTATTGACTTAAACTATTTCGTAAATATAATAGGTAAATTTAAATCTAAATGCAACACAAATATTAATCATTTCTATTAATGTATTAAAACTCATTCGTTGGCAAATGTAATTATTTTTACTAATTCTGCCTTCTCCATCGATATCCAGGCACTTGAAGTCATAGAACATGTACTGCACAAGACTTGGATGAACCAAGAACAGCACAATAATCAAAGTGCTCATTGCCTTGCCACTCACATCAGTTTTCATTCTTTTGATGCATTTAATCAGCTGCCATACTCCAAATGCCAAAGTGGCCAGGATAAAGGGAAGGATTGCTAATAGGATTAGTTTTTAGAAGAATATACGGATTCCTAGTTTTATCTCAAATAAAAATTCATACTAAAAATTAAAAGCATACAATTTCTTTTTAATATTGCTGATTAGTTTTGGTCCACTATCTAATAATAATTTTGTTTAATAAATATCAGTAATTTTAATTAATTAATTACAAATAGTTTGTTATAAGTATCTGAATTAGTGGTAGAATTGGAAGTAGATCTAGAATCCAAGAAACAATCAAAGCTCAGAATTTGAGTGGAGACAGCAGCTATAGGTTTAGCTGTATTAAACAACTCCACAACTTTAGCAGGCCACTTGAAGTCAAATGAAGCAGTCAGCAATATCAGCTGCATGTGATTAAGCAGAATCTTCATGAAGATACTTGTAACATTGTTCTTCTCTTTGGCTCCCTACAGAGTTGATCTAATCATTAAAATAATGGCGCAGATTGCACCTATGAATATGAAGCCAAGTCTGATGATGTTAATGGAGGGGTCTGGACAGTATGAACATTCGTATTCCCCTGTACGGGAGAAACCTACTTAGCAATCAGCACATAGGATCTCCTGGTAACCTTAACATATAAACTAAAAAAGCCAAAATTTATTGGTAACCTGTTCTGCAGCTACCTTGAGGATTGTTTTCTGGTGGAACCATACCCAAACAAGCTTCTTAATACAGGCATTTGATAAAGTCTGAAGTGTATATAATAATAATAACATTATGATATTAAGTGTAGTTATTCTTTCTCCAATAGCCTGCTTTAGGCCCTACATTTGAACCACCAAAGCACACTGCTTTCTCGGTAGGGCATTTGTCGCAGTTACCTGGGGATGTCATCTTTACTAATGAGAAACTAGTTCCATCTGGGCATATTTAAAATTACTTAGTCATAATCATTTGACCTTGAATTAATGATGTGTATTTTATGATGTTCATATTTAGCACTTGCCAGCTGTTGTGAATTGCTCACCTACTTCACAATCTCTCAGCGCGATACTCATCTTAAAGTCCAAGTCAGCCAGACTGCCCATGCTCTTCATGTATTCCTTGTTGCTGACCTTGCTTAAGTCTATTCCATCTGTGGTGAAGGTGATGGAATACTTGTAGCCTGGTGTACCTGCAAAAGATAGATCTTTTATTGCTACCATTCCACCTGTGGCTTCAAACTAAGATGTTCCTTCAATAATTTCTATCAAAATAAAACTATTAATTAATTAAGACTTTTATTCTTCTTGTGAATATGGGATTAATATAGTAAGTTAAATGAGGTTTATGAAATCTATCCATACTTATCAATATGAGCTAGGAAGGTTTCAGGTATAGTTCCACCACTTCTTTGATTGGTAATTGATGTAGCAGTGACGCTGCTTGTTTATAACATTCTACGCATTCTTATTTTAATTATATGCAAATAAATATATTTATATATTATAATTTATAAATTAAAACCAAAATTATTTCTATTTTATAATGATTTCTCAATAGTACTAAAATAAATACAAATAGCCAAATAAAAACAGCAATAAAATAATCAGATTTCTTAAATCAAAAGAAAATTATACTAAAACAATCTAATACGTAAATAACTTTTAAATTTATTCATCAAATTATTTTTATGTTGATATTTGCAATTAATAATATATTATTTTTTATTATATTATTATTCTGTTTTCATCCATCAACCCAAGTGATATCATCATCTATTTATAGTAAGTAGCATTAATAACACCGAGAGTTTATGCGAAGCACCCCAAGTCATTGCCATATCTATAGGCCCTATTCGATTTAAAAGTGATATCAGTGAACACAAATTTAGGTTCCAGCACATCCCAATAAATTGCACCACCTTACACCTCTGCAGTGCTGTTGGTGAAGTTATTCTTGTTTTGTAAGTCAGCCGCACAATTTAGGTTTATTTCATTGCAAGTGTAATATAAAGAACCGCCTGCACCTGAGATAGTCAGGGAAGCTGCATCTTTACTGTAATAAGCATAGTTGTCTAGGAATAATGTAATTAAAAAAACGAGAAAAATAGATAAAAATTGCAATTAATGTGCGATTGATTGTGAGGTATTGAGGGTTATCTGCATATATAGCACCTCCAGTTATAGCACTACAATTTTTGAATAAACTTCTGCTTATAACATATTTACCGTATTTATCTATAGTTTTTATCTTTTTATTATTCTCATTTTCTTCTATGTACAAAGCACCACCTAGCTAACTCTTTAAATTTATAAATTAGCACCCAGTAATATTAGAGGAATACATTTAATTTGGGAAAGGCAAGTTAAAATATAATTTATTTAAAAATTTGCAATAAATTATGTTATTAATTCTTCAATTAATGTCTTTATATTTAGAAGAGCTTGATAAATAAGGTATAGATAATAATATTACATTAAATATAAAAATCCTAAAAAAGAAGGACTCTTGTGCATTGTAATAATATCTAAAGTAAATTAATTATTTAAATTTATCATGTAACTGTATTTCTTTAAATAAGATCTATTTTTAGAGGAATTGTTTGTAATTAAAAGATTTAATATTATGATATTTACAATGTTTTATTAAATTTCCCCAAATCAAACTTCTCATCAAAATATTAATTGATCTACAATTAATACACTATACTGCAGCTCCTTTGGAGGATAGATTATTTGAATGAACATCTCTAATTGTCACTTAATTCATTAACAATTTAGCTGTTTCAATATACATGGAGGTTTATGCATTAGGGCTTGATATGTTTACTATGTCAAGTTGTAGTTAGTTTTCAGTATTTGATATGTAAAAATCATCACCATTTTCCAGGGCCATGTTATTCTTAAATTCACAAGACTCAGTGAACTACATATTTGAGAAACCAGCTCCATAAATGGCACCACCATAAGTTTTGGCATAGTTATTAATGAAATTAGAAGCTGTTATTCTAATATCACTGTCACCTGATACATAAATTGCTCCACCCATACTTGCTATGCCATTAGCGAAATTAGATTTATGAATTTTCAGAGTCACATCGAATATAATGAAAAAGAAGGTACCAATAGTTTGCTCATACTAAGCTTTATTTTAAGGGTTTGAAACCGATGTACTTTTGAATTAACATTTTTCAACGTTTATCTTTGAAAAGCCGCTGAAAATGTTCTTAGATCTTTGAGTAGCTGTATTAAAGTAAAACTGAGATTCCTTGATTGAAACAAGGGAATACATAAATGAAATCGTGTTTTTAATTGCGGAATTTGATTCAAAAGTACAACTTTAAATTGTAATATATTCTGTGCTGCTACTTCCCAGCACATCAATGACTGAAGACTCATTTGCAAAGTTTGATGAAAAATCGCATCCTTAGGCTGTGAAATATGACTCGGTTGATACATAAATGGCACCTGCTGTTGCAAAACCAGTGTTCTTTTCAAATAGGCAAGATTTAAATTACGCTTTAGCTTGAGTCTACAGAGAAAAAACTCCTCCAACATTACCATAATTGCCCGTAAAAGTACTTGAGGCTATGTAAATCTCACAAGTCAAGCAATTAATCACACCTCCCTATTCACCAGCATTATTCGAATAAGTAGATTTGTAGTCGTAGAACTTTGTATCTTACAGAGTAAATACTCCTCCAAATTGTGAAACTCCACAACCTGCAAACGAGCTTTAACTGACTGAGATGTTTTTAGCATTAGAAATTTGAGCTGCTGTAGTGAATTGCGAATCTGGAATTTCGAGATTTAAATATTCCTCTATGTCAGTAATGTCTAAAGTCCTGTTGCATGTAATATCGCTATTCTCAATAAAGATTTCAACATTTATCGCATAAATAATTTATGAAATTGGAATATGATATTTAAAAAATTTAATGATAGTATTTATCATTCAATAATAAATAATCAAAATTTAACATAACAATATAAACCAATTAAAAGCATTTTTAATTCAATATATAATATAATAATTTTTAAAATTGGTTTAAATTATTATAGAATGAATTAAACTATAAATAATATAGCATTGATTTAAGAACACTTATTAATGTTAAAAGTGTAAATCTATTAATTTTGACTTATTTTGGGATGTTGAGTATAGAAAGGAAGCATCTGGAGAACTGAAATCATATATGGTCGAATCAACGATTCTTAACTTGCTGGCGTCAACCAAGTTTATAATTCCTGCTTGTGTTATAGAACCAGTATTATATATTTCTGAATTCGATATAAGAAAACTGATATACCTGCTTTCAAGATTTATAAGTCCACCATAATCCGCTAAGTTATCATAAATACTCAAGCAATTTTATATAATGATGTTTGTTACAGGCAGTACGTTAAGACTGGATTTTACAGCACTAATGACACCTCCCTTACTTTTAGCTATATTACTGTACATGATAACATTCGTGATTGTTACAGTAACCTAATTATCAACCAAGAACACTCCTCCATCCCCTGCTTAGTTTTTGTACATTTCAGAGTTTGTTATTGTAATAGTGCTAGCATCTCCTCGAATGACCCCTCCACTCAGAGCAGCATTTTGATAAAACAAAGAGTTTGAATCTGTTAACTTAGTTTTAACCAAATTGTAAACTCCTCCATTATTAGCTGTGTAGCAATTTCTATAAGTATTTCTAGCTGAAGTTATACCTAAAGTTGATTGAGCTACATAGATAGCCTCTGCTGTATCTGTGGATGAAAGATCTAAATCTGATGTTACCTGTGAAAGATCATAGAGTAATTAGCATTCAATAAGCGAGTCTTGTATTAACAAATTGAAAGCAGTGGAAGTTTAAGAAGCTAAGAATGAACCATATTGTGGAGCATTGAAAACTTGATAACTGCTTGTCATTCCATTCGATGTATCTGAAGTGATACTTATTCTGCCTCCAATAGTGCCCACATAAAATACTCCTCCACTTTATGGTGAGGTAGAATTACTTAAAATAGTTTAATAGAGTGTTAGCTGAGTCAGTTGTTAAGTGTTAATGTAGAAAGTACCACCTGTCTAGCCAGAATAAGAATTTGTGAAGTTACAATAATTGAAGACTACTGAGTAAGTTCCAGTTGGGGAGACTGGCTGAGTTATATAGGCTACACCACCATCTTTAATTGATGTGCTATCAGTGAAAGAAACACTTGATATTGTTAAAGGAGAGACACTGTTAATGTAGAATCTGAACCATTTATAAAAATTTGCTTGAATATGTTTAAAATTTGAATAAGTTAAATGAATACACCACCATAATGTCCATAACTACTTGAAATTTAAGCGTTGCTTATTGTCGCACTAGTTTTATCGATCAAGAAA
The DNA here is from genome assembly GCA_000711775.1 of Oxytricha trifallax. Classification (NCBI taxonomy): domain Eukaryota; phylum Ciliophora; class Spirotrichea; order Sporadotrichida; family Oxytrichidae; genus Oxytricha; species Oxytricha trifallax. The sequence goes on from ARYC01002339.1 coordinate 86,229, forward strand.
GTACCACCATTGATTGCTGCATTACTCGAATAAGTACTATCACTATCAGTAAATGTGGTACTGTACAAAGAGAAAGCTCCACCTTAATCGCATTAATAACAATTTTCAAATGTGTTTGTAGTAAACCCAATTATAATTATAATATAAAATAAGAAAAGTATTAGAATAAATAAATTAGTGGAATTTTTAAATGAAGGAAGTTATCAAATACTTATAAAAAATTACTTAATTTCCTTATAATTATAAGTTGATTAATAGAGGAGTTTTACTTGTCACAGAAACAGCGCTTTTAATATAAAAATTTCCTCCCCTATCACTAGTGGGACTAGCAGCATCTATCTTGCCTGCTAGGTCATTATCGAAATCATAAGCTGCACTTGTGCATTAGAATTCACTATCAGATAAAGTCAGTTAAACATTTGACCCTTAAGAATACATAAAACTTCCTTAAAGTGGGGCCGAGTACGATTTAGCAGTCAAATTACTTAAAGTCACTACTTTTGCATTAATCATATAAAATACACCTCCAGATTGGTCAGATACGGAGTTCGTGATCTCAGCATTCTAAAGAATAATGTTCTAGTTTAAATTGCTTATATAGAAAGTGCCACCTAATTTATCTGATTTAGTGTTTGTAATCGTTACTGAATCAAAATCCAGAGTGTTTGAGCTTGTCCCTGAAATATAGAAAGCCCCTCCGTTGTTCTGAGCTGATGAATCAGTAATAGTAGTGTTTAAAGCTGACATACTTCCTTAATGATTATTCATGTAAAACACTCCACCGTTGTAGGCCATAGTTGATAAAAATTAAATAGAATCAAGGTTTAGACTGCAATTGTCGCAGTAAATTGCTCCTCCAATTTTGGCTTGGTTGTCTTAAACTTTTTTAATTTATTTTATGCAAACTTGAAAACATTAAAATTTAATTTAGGAGTTTAATAGATGGAAAGAGTATCAGTGAAAGAAGCTCTTGTCAAACTAAAAGCTCCACCTTAATCAGCAATGTAATTATTCAAGAATTTATTATAACTAGAGGTTACTACATTAGTAGTATTATTTTGGGATAAGCAAAGAGTTTGACTCCAAATTTAAAAGAAAAAAACATAACTCATTTTTGTAAAAAATTATATTCTGTTCTTTAGATGTTCAATACCTCATTTTATATGATAATTTCTAATTTAAGGGGTAATAATAAAATATTTTATTAATTCACCCTCCATTAATTATCTATATAAAAAGACCCTCCTTAGTTTGTGACACTCATATCAGGTGAGGAATTGGCCGAAGCTGTAATTAAGCTGTTAAATGTGTTATTAGTGATGATTAAATTAAGAATAGGAGCTACTGAATATAGAAATGAACCATATGTTGATGATTTAAAGTTCTCGAAAATTGAGTCTGTAATTTACACATTTCTTGCTCTTTTTAAATAAAAGACACCTCCACTACCGGTTGTTACTGAAGCCTTGGTTAAAGTTATTGGGGTATTCATGTAAACAAAAAGAAAGTTGTCAAAAATAGAAATATAAGGCTATTTATGATAAAAATACCATTTGGGAAAATCTGGTTCAATATCACAGACAATTTACGTAACACCTCCTGCTTATCCAAACTATAACGCAGCTGAAAATATAGATGGAAGTTATTACAATCCAATGAACTCAATTTAGGAAGCAATTAATAAAATCGTATGAAATTATTATAACAACGTTAATTATTTCTTTATCAATTACTAGAGCTTATGAAATAGCTGCTCCTTACGCTTCAGCTACAATAACCATAACCTTATAATATGGATAGCATGGTATGGCAAGACTAATATTTTATAATCCATATTTATTTTGTCTTTCACTAATTCTACACCATTAATTTTAATAAATATTAAAGAGCTTATCCACTCGACTATTACACTGGAGTACAATATGACGACTGGTCGCAACACGTCAATATTATTTTGAATACAGAGTATGACTATCTTCTCACAGTATTTAAAACACCAAAAATTTAACATTAAATTTAATTGATTTTATTAAACTATTAAGGCATACTTTATTAGGGTATTAAAAGGGTTTAAATATGGGTTTCTAGTTTGATTTATAGAATTTGAGTTAATAAAATAGGGAAAATCTTTAAATATTTCACAAGAACGAACGTAAGTATAAATTAACTTGGAAGTTTCCTGATATATATTAATCTTTAAATTTATATCATATGATAGAGCAGAAGATTTTTGTAGTAAATCTTTTATTATCGAATTTATAAATAAATTCCATTAATTTAAGGTCTGTAATGAACATTTAATATTTGTATAAATGTTAGTCTTTCTATAACTTCCTTCAGTCTTTAGTTCTATAAGCTATCTAAAAACTGAGAGAATCAATTAATAAGCAAAATTTTCTTTGAGCTATTTGAAGAACTTATAATTCATTCTTTTTGAGCGATGGTGAATAAAATTGGTTTTAAACTATAATTTTATTTATTACACCAAGAACAGCATTTGTTTAAACCTTAATATTTTAATCATTAATTTCAATGTTGTTGTACATCTTGTTCCAAGATTATATAATGAGCTATTCAATGTAAACGATCTTTATCAGAATGAAAAAACTTAAAACTATGGCATTAAGCTCTCTACATTCAAAATAGAACAATATAGTCAATCACTTTCTCAATGCATTAGAGTATCTTGTAAGATAATCTATTATTTTATCTATTTTAGATAGTTAAAGCAGATAATTGAAGCTCAGGAAATTAGTGATTAATCATCACAGCTTTCTAGGCGCTAGAAAAATGAGGCGATTGTTAAGAGTCTTATCATTTATTAGATATTCAATAATTTTGCTTAGATAATAAGGGTCTATAATGCTTGCATAGATGTTCAATTTTGAAAGAATATGTATATCACTGAATTCTTCATATCAATTAAAATTTCTAAACAGTACATCTATATAATTAACTGTCATTATTTCACCCGAAACCTCCCATATACTCGCTTAAATTACAATAATTTAAACTATAATCCTTAGATTAACCTTAATAAAGCGCCTTAAAAACTTCTTTTATCAATCAAAAGCTAGTTTAAACTACTTAAGGGGTTTTGGGGTTTCTATTGTACAAACTAAGAGATACTTTTAAATTCAGAGTAGGTGCTGGTCTAACTATTAATAAATATTTTTAATTAAATATAAGATTATACTATCAAAAATATCATATTTGATGCTACTGACTCTGTTGTGGATATTCTGACAGACTTATAATAATAATAAATAAACTTTTTAGTATATTAAAAATAGACTTTTTTATAAATATTGTTTATATAGAAAGACTTTAATTCTAATACTTTATGTTCTCAAAATCCTAATAGTAAACCTTAAATTGTAATTATAATGTGAATATATTTAAGTATAGTTAGAAATTTATATTTATAAGAATTATGGCACTCTCTTTAAATATATTATATGTTCTTTTTTTAGAAGAATTAATTTTATATTAAAAGAAATGTATTTCAAATTTAATATTTTTAATACGAACTAAATTTATTTATTTATTTAAAAATTTATTCCTCTCATGATTAGGACATAATATTGCTAAAATAGATAAAAATAGGAAATATAATAAATTAATCAAAATTCAAATTAAATATATAAATTTTAACCAACTTTACATTTAGATTCTATTTGAACACTTATACACCATGATTGAAGAATTTCTCAAATTTTATCAGTATTGTTAGTTGTATGAGTAGAAATCATAAATTTAAAAACTGTATCCTTATCTGAGTAGCCAGTTGCAAGTTTTATTGTCTTACACATAAATTCATTGCTAATGATTGGAATCATTGACTAAATTTCATCGATCGAGAGTGGAATCACCATAAATGGTCAATAACTCGTTGCTTGTTGAGTGTTTTGTCAAATTTGAGACCCTATCGTATTCTCCATGTTTTAAAACCCCCAGCTCAGCAACTTTCAAGTCCTGCTCGACTGTTTGAGCACCAAATTCGGCAGCTTTAATGGAGGAGAGACAAAATGACGATTTGAATGAGCGAAAATGAGAGAGGTTTTTGGATTTTTGGTTTGATTAGTTAAAATTAAAACTTAAAAGTGTGATATGTAATAAGGGGGCTTTTAATCAATAAATTTGACGATTCAAGTGCTGTCTATGGTTGTATTGGTCAGTTCTATTGCTCCAGCTCCTCAACTCATCATCATTCAGCTCAACTTCACACAAATCCATGCTTGATGGTGCTGCACCACTGCTTCACACTGAAAGCCCAGAGCTTGTTGACGTCTGTCTTGGTCATGGACTTCAGAATCTGCGAAAGCCGCTTCACCAGGTGGATACTATGAAAAGTTAGGTATAGTATGCTTACTTGCTGTCAGCTTGCTCTTATCGGAGGTGCCTCTTGATGGAGGAGAACAACTGCTCGATGGGGTGAAGCCAGGGTAAATACTCTGCATTGAAAAGGACAGTGACCTTGAACTTCCTAGCAGTCTCCAGCACCTCTGAATACTTGTGAATGACTGCGTTTTCCATGAGCAGCACGATCTTCTTCTGGGCGAGATCCTTGTCTGTGCGCAGCTTGCGCAGGGTGTGATAGAGGAAGTTCTCGAACAGCACAGCATCGAAGGCCCCCTCAATGATTTGGCTAGAGATCACTGGTCCTTAGTGATTGCTGCTATGAAACTCATCGAGAACTGCTGCCTCTTAGTTTTTTCCTTGGTTATAGAGAGATTTCTAGCCATAGTGCCAAATGTCCCCAACCTTTAGCTGACTTGCTGTCTGACAACTGCAATGGGAGTATAATGTAATGATAGTTATGCATCCATGTTGCCAGAGTCTGCTATGGGTGCTTAGTCATTTCTCTAGTTGGGTATACTTAGCTTGGTATAAACTAAAGTAGTATAAATCCATGAAGCTATAGCTTACCTTCCTATTCCTTCAATGTGACTATACTGCTGCTCTCTGCCCTGCTTGACAGCTGCAAGCGTCTAGGTGTAATACCTATCTAGTTTTCATGGGCTGTTACATTGATCATCTCACTACCCTTACGCTTACTTGATTGCAGCTTGAGGTTGGCTAGGTTCTGAACTAATGGAGTAAGAGTGGAAGCCAATTTCAGAGGGGTTTATGGTTGACTTACAGGCTTCTTGGAAGAGCTCTATATTCTAAACGCGTTGAAGTGCTTCTGCAGGGATGTGTATTAAGCACTGCCCTCTGGGGCTTCCAAGATAGGTGACAGCTGAGTATTCCTATATTTATCGCTGCACTTCACAGGGGTGGCAGCAATGCTCTGCTCCCTACTATCAAAGATATGCTATGCTTAGGTGGAATTTCCTCCGTAACTTAGGAAATATCGATTTCGAGTTTGGCATTAGAATCTTCGATGGAACAATTCCAGATCCTGCCATTATTCGTTCAGTATTTCCAACATGGTCCTCTTAACTTGGGTAAAATCCTTGCCCATCTAGACTACCCATTCTTGATCTGCTGACGACGCTGTACTCAATCAGTTAAGCAAAGATAGCAATACTTACCTCCTGGTCCCCGGAGTTGCTTGGAGTCTCAGATTTTCAGGTTTCAGGTTATTTTCATCTTGAGTTGCAACTGGAATTTACAAAATGGCAATGTTTGATCCGTTCATTTGATC